>VCRD01005370.1:8187-35438 GCA_006783055.1 Trinorchestia longiramus
ATTTCCCATCCTAAGCTTGAGTAAATTTTAAATTAAGATGACGTGAGGACAGAAATAGAATGCAGTCGTCGTCACGAAGCGTGTCTGCCGCACGCTCGTTAGCTCACATCAAGTCGGACGCTTTGTTCTCCATCACCTCATTTCATGGTTTTGGGTGCCACTCACAAGACGGATATGCCTTCAGTGAGCAACAAGCAGCTTCCAACGATCTTACTTGCTAATGTGGACAACTGAATGGTTGGGCATATGATTTTCTCCTCTAAGTCAAACTGCATGAGCTCATGTTGCATCGAACGTGAACAAAATTTCGGTGGGAGCCCTTCTGGTGGCTTCTCTAAAGATGCCACACCATTTTTCTCGGCTGTCGATTATTGAGCATTTATCATGAATTTAATTAGAAACAATGATAGATACGGCTGGTGCATGACAGAAAGGGCCAAAGCAATTCAAAAGATTGACTTGCTAAGGTTAGCGTGAGAACGCTGCCCCCTAAAACTGGAGGTTTTGTTCGCTTCGTAGGGGGGGGGCTAAATTCTCTCACCAGCAGCTGTTCTTGGTGAGCAACGTCTTTCATAATAAGTTCGTACAAATTTACGCTAAAGATTCAAGTACATATCCACTTTGAGAAACATCAATACCTCACACTTCTTCATTTTTCTTGCAACATGGAATTGATGTTATATCAGGTTGGTGTAAAAGTTTTTGCCGATTTTGAAGAGAAGAATTCAAAAGTATCTAAATTGATATTATGTCTATTTCTATTACTGATTTATAATATCATGAGTAATTTAAACCTCTTTCTTTCAGACTATTAAGGAATCATTCATATTTCGCCGCATTATTTGCAAATATGTTTAACCCAACTAAAGAACATATCAGATATGCTTTACTCTACAAGTTTCATAGAAGTTTCAGTGCAAGTGCTGCAGCACAAAACGTTCAAAGTGCATATGGAAATGATGATGTGAAGGAGAGAACTTGCAGACGGTGGTTTTCCCGTTTTCGTAAAGGAAATTTCAACTTGAAAGACGAGGTTAGAGGTGGTCGCCCAAGAGGCGGTCGCCTTGATTTGGAGTTGTTGGAAGCCGCTGTTGCTGAAAATTCGACAGTAACCTCAAGGGAACTGACTCACCAATTTGATGTAACCCATACGCCAACTGAAATAAATGGGAAAGGTTTCAGTATTCGGAAAATGGGTTCCGCACGAACGGTCTTCTGAGAACCTGTGCCAACGTGTTTCTTGTTGCGAATCTTTGCTTTGATTGCAACTTGATTGGAAACTTGATTGGGAGGTTTTACCCCACCCAGCCTAGCATGTTCTCCCAATGTCGCCTCTTCTGATTATCACTTATTTCGAGGATTACAGATCCATTTAAATGGCCTTAGATTGACATCACGGGAAGAGATTAGAAATTATCAAAATTCATATATCGCATCAAAACCTAAAGAATTTTACAAACGAGGCATCTATAAACAGTTGACAGATGGAATCAGGTTATAGAAGTCCAAGGATGTTATTGTTATGAATAAGTTCTTCATAAATAACTATTTTTTTATTCTCAAAATTGAGCTTACAAATCGGCAAAAACTTTTGCACCAACCTTATAGTTCTCTGCTCGTGTCACATTTGCGAGATCCCGAAACACTGATCTCTGCGTCACGCTGCCTAGCTTTGTTCAAGTGACTCAACAGGTTCTGGGCTCACGAAAATATTTTCTCAGGCACCACTGCAGTTTGAACGTGGTCAACAATCCTATTAAAGAATAAGATGATGATTTTGATACATCTTATATTTTTCTGATACGATGAGCCGCAAGGTTCTTTTTCATCGCTTTAAACGAACATGACCTTAAGATTTATTTGTCAGGTGACTAGAGCATGAAAGAGAGCAGACTTGTATTATTTTTAAATTCATCATTCTATTACTGTGTATTTACTCTCTCATTCACAACTTGTTTGTACCTGGCTGCACTCTGACAATGGGAGTAGCCTCGTATTTCTCTTCATTTACTCATGTTGAATGCCTTACTTTTACATTTGCTAGACGGATTTACGGTGGTTCATTCACATCGGAACGGAATGTGCATCATATGACAAAAAGAACATGAATTCCAAGTTTAAGGTATGCCCTTCCATCAATGTCATTTAGCGCCCCTATGAGCTTCCACTACAGAGGACGAAAACAGTCGCTGGGAGCATCATCACTAGTCTTCAGATGTTAGGGTTAAAAATTAAAAACCCAATGCTATGTATTGTGGATTTATATTATACTGTGTGATATATCAAAATAAAACGGTTTGATTGATTTATTTTTAAAAACAGGTGGTGCGTCAGGGGACGAAAGCGGTGATGAGAACACGATCGGCGTGGTACTGAAGCGCAAGCAGCGGCGCTCGCGCACTACCTTCACCGATTACCAGCGCAGCGTTCTGGAGGAGGAGTTCGCAAGGAGCCAGTATCCTGACGTGCAGACTCGGGAGAACGTCGCTGAGAAGACGGGCATTCCCGAAGGCCGAGTACAGGTGAGGGCCGAGTGTTGGTAAGGGCCGAATTCAGGCGATGGAAACTTTACGTTTGAAAAAATAACTAGAAACTAATGCATTCAATTGTAATTCATGAATTAAAATGTTATGTCAATTGTTAGAGCTGTCCAAATGAATCTTGGCCTTCCTATTGAACATTGTCACATTTTGTCACGTGTCACAAACACAAGTGGGAGTCATCTGGAAAAGCCTGGAAATCTTCTAAACTGATCTTGTACACAGGTATGGTTCAGCAACCGGCGTGCAAAGAAGCGAAAATCTTCTGTGGGTGACTCGCCTGCGTCTAATCGGGGAGTCCTTCACGGAGCCGGGATTGATAATCCTAACCTGGCGATGCAGGCCCACGCCATCATGGCTATGGACCAGCCTCTGCAGGGGTTGCCCCACAACTTCTTTAAGGGCTCCAGCATGGGAGGCCACGGCACACCAGGTCTCGATGGTGAAGACCGGACTTCCGTGAAGGAAGAAGGATCATCTTCCTCCTCGGGGGAAGACGCCCTCAGCAGCCCCTGTTACGCCAGCTTACACACTATGCTAACTGGTACGTGTTGACTGCATTCGAAGTCAGTGTTCAAAAAGGGCATATGAATAGCTCAGCAAAGTTTGAATTTTCATCATATTGGAATTTATAGGTTACAGATAGTATTATCTGCCGTAAGCCTTGTAAATCGTAACTAAAAGTTTCAGTTCGTACTTTTGATCTTTGATAAAGTGTATTTCAGTAAAAGACACCTCAAAATACTCTCAAAAGTGCTTGAAAAATTAATGATAACGTACACTGTTCTCGTTTGTACTCAGGAGTAGTTGTTATCTGTTAGTAAAGAATGAAGTAGTCAATTTTGAGCAGTGTTAGATTTTTAACAATATTGTGTAAGAAATTAAAATAAATGTACCTAAATAGATCCTCTGTGATCCATTTAGTATTTCTTTTAGTGTAGTATTTTCTCGAAAAAAATATTGTCAAAATCGTGTCATACTCGTATACTATGAAAAAAAGTAGTGCAAATTACAGAACAATAATCAGTTGCTCATATCAACTATCATATTTTACTTTTTCCAAAACTTTTGAACGTTGATTCGGATTCAACTCTATCACAGGATTAAAAAAAGACTGTACGTTAACTAATTTATTCAAATCTACTGCAAGACAGAAATAAAGCAATGATATCTTAGTTGCATGACTGTGTCTGAATTATGGACTCTTTTTTAACAGGAATACTATACTTGTGACAGTACTAAGTATGACTTTACTTTGACATGACCTAATAAGTGTTTTTTTCAAACCTAATAGGTTTTTTCCTTGTAATTGTAACTGAAAGTAAAGAAGTGCCTTGATTAAAAAATTATATTAACACGTTAAGTACGAAGTGACCCACCTGTGGGTCACTCAGGTTAGGATCTGTAATTTTTTCAAAGCTTTCTAGTGACTGTACGTACAAAGTAAAGATTTGCACAGGTTAGGCAACCGCACTTAACGTGTTAACCCAAAGTATCAAACGCATTTTGAATCTACATTCGTTGAGCAGGAGCACCTGTGGCAAATTCATACAAAAACCCAAGTGGAGGATTCGGTTTCAACCCTGGAATGCAGTGCGCCCAATACACATCTCCGGCCTGTCAGTTCGGAGACATGCAAGAGCCCGTGCAGCATAACTACCAGCAGCATTATTCAGGCATGTGGGACTCACAAACGTCATCCCGACACCTGCCTCTTGGATTAGTGGACCAGAATTCTCGTCCTTATGCTGGACAGTACTACGGAGCTACTCCTTCAGGCAGGGGTCTTCTTGAGTCGCAGATCCGTAACTTCAATCTTTTCCAAAGCAACTCCGCGACAACGCCGGTAGCGTCTGGTGAAGAGCACCACCAGCACTTGCGCAATCAACTGCAGCGGCAAGGACCCCAGCTTCCGCAGTTTCCATCCTTGCCAGGCAACGGCCACGGTAACAGCAACAGCAACGTATACTTTAATGACCACATCAACAACCACAACAACCACAACAACATCTACCCTATCCACTCAGAAAATATTAAGCCTGATCCGGGAATTTGGCCATTGACTGAACAAAGCACTTACAAGTAAGGCTTTTCTGACGTTTACATCGTGATTATAGTTGGACACATTCTAAAATATGAAGTAATTCATTAACTACCACATAGAGAGGTTTCAGCTTTTAATTTTTTATTTTTGTTTACAGCGCATTCAACGTAGCCCTAGGAGACTATCAGACCCAGCAACTCGTGACGGAGACGCCCTCTTGCTCCCAGGGGCCCACACCGCTCCACTGCACAGCAAATGCTTAGTGTCTCCTTCAGTGACCGTTTGATCCATTTCAATTTAAAATCAAGTAGTTTTAATGTATTACGTTTACTGTTTTCGAAACCCATTTTTTGCTTAACTATAAGTTCTCAACAGTCTATACGTAACTGACCTTGACATCTTCTTGTAGAAGAACTTTTAATTCTCTTTAATAGTATTCATTTTTTTTCGACAGTAGCTGACCTGTTTTATTTACGTGTAGTCAAGTAATGCGTTCGGATGAATTTTAGATGAAATGTTTGAGGATTCGAGCTCTGTAAACAACAACGGGACAAAAGTGAAATTATAAATTCAGCATAGCATGAAATGTTTCGACTTTTCATAGACGAGAAAACTTTGATCAAGATCATAAATTTATTGGCAAAAGGAACAGATGGCTATTACAGACAGTACGAGTTTCAATACGTTTGCTTCCATTATTGTCATGGTCGGGTCACTTCTTAGTTCATTTGAGTTAACTCTTCTGCCTACATTGAGATTCCGGAGTCAATTCCTCGATAGGCAATGCACGCAATGTGAGAAGCAATTCCTTAATTGCTTCAAAAGGATTCTTTTCCATCACACAAAGGTCAAGTAACAACGGATTTCGAAACAATTTTGATAAAACTATGACCTCGAAATTGTCATTTGACTAGTATGTGTGGAGCTTTGTTGGTAGAAAGGCCAGTGAACTCTGATAATCAAGCCAATATGTACCAAGACCATTTTGTTCGAGTATGTAGACATCGATGTCACATAGGAACAGCTATTGAAACTTAAGGTACTTTAGGGTCGACAATAAAATTACGTAATTTAATACTTAAGTGTATTATTTCTTAATATCAAGTTGTCTGTTATATAAACCTGAATTTCTATAAACATAAATCCGTCCTTGGGTGCTTTACCTACCCTGTACAATGTAGTCATTTTAAATTCAGCTGCTAAAATCCAATTTTAATTGGTAAGCAAAACGGTAGTTAATAATTGTTTCCTAACTAAGATACTTCGGACAGCTGTCCATAATTTATTTCAAATAAAAAAATTTAAATTTAAAAATCACTAGGAAATTTTACTTTTTCTGAGCATGGCAGAAGTAAAAAATTTATTGCTACTGGTATTACAGGTATGGACTGAGTTACGATGAACACACGCATGTGTACATACTGTATATATATATATATATATATATATATATATATATGTATTTATATATGTGTATGTATATATACATATGATATATATATGTATGTATATATATATATACATAACTTATTTCATACTTTGATAGGAAAGGCGCTGGGAGAGCCATAAACGCGTGTTTTTACTAAGTAAATAGATTCTGCAATGCAAAGACGGCATACATTCATATTTGTTTAACATTAAATCCTGCTCGATACATTTGGGATCAAACGTATGCCTGATACAATAGAGGGAACACACTAGTTGATCCCTCATGCACCATCCTTGTGTTAAAAACAATAACGAGGTACCTGTTTTACTTATGCTCGTTGTGCTTCAACTGCAATTTTACCTCGTTTATGAAACTTGGAATATGTTTACTTCTTCAAGTGAAAGCCATCTCATCCACGACAGAGCGTGGTAATTTTGAAATCAGTTCCATTTTCTAATTCAAAAAGTACCTCTTCTTACTGATGATGGAGAGTTGCAGTAAATACAATTTGTATTTGAAATGTAATTTTATGAAGTGCTATTTCTGCTCCCATTTTTATATTAGTAAGATAATTACTTTTGAAAGAGCAAATCCAATCATGTTCAAACATTTTATGATAATTTTGCGACCTACGAAATCGAGCTAAATTTGTTTACGCTCGGTGCATTTTTCTTGAAGGATATAGTTGTCATTAGCCTTTTGCATTATTCATTAGCCCTAGAGTTTGAGGCCTCACCCACATGAAATTGTCACTTCAATGTCTATTTGACCTCGTGTGCTGTAGATATTTGGTGCATCTCTGTATCAATTTATAGAATTTTTAGCAGTCGTTTAAGAATCCACCGATTCTTGAAGGAATTATGAGCTGCCCACAACAAAGTTAGCAGCCCAGTTTCATAAATTTGTTTTGAATCAGTTTGTTTAAGGATTTTTCCTGCTCACGTTTTCCTTGTCCTGGAAGTTGCCGACCATTTTCCTGCTAAAGTATTTTATTTATTTTATTTTTTTATTTTTTTTTAAGTTTATTTCTTTTTAATTTATTCAAATCCTTGTTGGAAATATTACTACACAGGAAGTGCTATCTTATCTGTGGGCCGGTGTATTCTGGCTTTTTAAACATAAGAAGGTTAAGAGATTAGTTATTTGACAGCTAGTGTTTATAAATTGTCCTCATTAATAGTGTTTAATAAATGTCCTGTGCCAGCCAGTTACATTTAGTGATTTTTGTATTTGGAACCTTGACTGCACCAGTTGAAAAAATCGATTGTCGAAAAAAAGGTATCAGCAGTACATGAACTAGCAAAGTTAGCATGAATGTCTGATTCACGGTTCATTAAATAAATTTTATTGGGAATTTCAAGATGCTTTCAGTCCGGACAAATTTTTATGAACAATTAACTTTCTAGCAGCCGTTTCCGTACGCTTCTTACAGCTGATGTTTTTGTTTCGTTTTCTTGCCGGTGATTATGTTGTAACAATTACGAGAGCAAAATCACGTTGCGATGGTCACAAAAATAGTTTATCTTGTTGCCCTGTGTTGAAAAGTCATTACGTGTCTTCGTTTTGTATACGAATTTTACTAATTCGTCTACTTTATATGATGAAATGTAGCTGTGTTCCATATACCTGATTTTGGAGACTGTTTGTAAATGATTGTAGATATGTATGTATGTATAGATAATTTGTAAGTCAATGTAATTTACTTCTGTACATAAGGTTTTATGCTGTGTATATTTGAAGGGAATCCCTAGGTTTGCATTACATTAGGACACTATTGATTCTGAGTGAGTTAACCTGTAGAATGGAATTAAGGGATTGTTTGATATATAGTAAAAAATTCATACCTGTACGATAATTGTAATTATCCTACCATGAGTTTGCAGCGCAGAGCTTTTTTCACTTTTGATTCCCACCCCTGGAGGTCACTTGCTGAGCGCCATTTGAGAAGCCGTCCCAGCTCTGTGACTCCTGCTGGAGATTGTTCCAAGTTAATGATAATCTAACTTGGCTCATTTATCATTATTTATTTGATTCACTGTGTTCATTTAAGCTATTCGGGCAATGAGAAATTAATTTGGTTAATTTATCATTACATTTTATAACCAAGTTAATGAATGGAAAATGCAAGGCATGCATTACTCACTACACTGAATATTGCAGGCTGGATTGTATTGAAGTGCAAAATAACAACCTTTTCTTCGTGCTCAGAAACACCATGCATTAAATACCATATAATAAAGTCTTTTAGAGAAAGAACCATTTATTAAAGATCCGAAAAGAATAATCAGTTAATATAATTCATCTATAAAGACTTTTGCGGACATAGGTGCCAAGCTTACTTCAATTGGAACTTTAATTTTTATTTAAAAGCGTAAATTTTCTAAGACATAATTTAACGAGGAAGTTTGAGGGTGATATATAACTTCATCCTTAATTTCAGTTTGGGTGTTCAACTAGCCAAAATTACCAATAGCCAAAGATTTTGAGTCACAACCCAAAGCCTGGAATGTTCGAGTTCAGAAGCTGTCGAGTGAAGATTAAAGACTTTGTTCGACCTGATGAAGATTAACGAACTAAGAAGTTCTTTCATATGAATGAGTGTCTTGAAAATATTCTGATCTCGTTCGAGTGATACCAATGCATCTAGTATATGTTACTAATTTGAGGAGAGTTAACAGTAGAAATGTGAGCACTGAAAATGGTACACACCAAAACTTGCCTTACCGATCGGAAAGTTGACTTAGCATATCCGCTCAGGGGGACAACTTTCTAGTTCACTCACCTCGGCGATGGCGAATGAAAGAAACTTAACGATGAGCGAAACTGGATGGATTTAAAACGAAAAGGTTACATCAAATCTTAAACAATCTGGTAATTCACAGTGTGGAGATAACAACCCTGGATGGCATAATATTTTTGCGCAGTGACATTGTGTTCTTAACTGTACACTGAATGCATACTGTGCGTTCAAGTATTCAATCCCCACTTCATAAATCACGAATATGAATAACTGATTCATATATGTTTTAAATCTCAGAAAAATATATTTTCGTGCATTTAATGAATAGAAAATAATGCTATATTTTAAAATAGCTAAGCTACGAAAGAGCACATTCAGCAACTTCTGAAGCTTGACAATGCCAACTTATATGTTTCGTTCTTACAAACTATGAAACATGTATCAAAAGACACATCTGTGCTTCAAAGGTCCCAATTTCCAACCTACCTAACCGCCTTATACACATAACATACATACGTACCGTGATATTTATTATATATATTTCAAACAAGTCTAAGCTTTGATACAATTTTCTGTGTTAATTACAAAGATTAGAATTATCCTGATCAGGCCGTCAGGGTATATAAAAATGAACATGTAAGGAGCTTAAACTTTAAGGAATATGGAATACATGCATATGGAACTTAACCTTAAAGATAAATGTTTTTGTTATCTGGTAATGTTTCCGAGGACGAGTGGCAATGTTGGCCGGCTTGACATCACCTCGATGTCATTTTAAAACCTGCAAGCAACTGTGTGACAGGCAATATAAGTGCTACGTACGGTGTCAAGTCCCGACATACTATATTAGAAGATTTAGGTGTAAAGTGTAGAACGTAATCGTGAGTATACTTAGATCCGTGTTATTTTGATGACAATTGTAAAGTCATTAGCTGATAGTAACATTATTATAGTTACCCCTACAACAACAAGTTTTTTGTAAAAAAACGAACAAAAATGCCTTCAGCACTAATTATTTTTCTTCTTATATTAGATGCTCTAACTGCACCGGGAAGGAAGAAATTAGTTATGGTAAAAGAATTTCAGCTTTTTAACGTTGTGTGCTTGCAGTGCATTGCAGCTCAGTTCAATAAGCTGCATGGCGTCATACATATTTTATAACAACTCATACTTAATTTCAACACCTGGTTTGCGAAAGCTATGATTATAAATAGAATAGTTATTAATAAATGGTACAGGGAGGGAAAAATAAAAAACAAAATGAACTTCATTTCTAATAGAATACACATTGGGTTTTAAATTCTTAATGCTAACATCTTATGAAAAGTGACGGCTTATCGATAAGGTCTTCTGAGAAATAGTGATGCTTCAAGCGAGATCCCCGTCCTCTGCGCTGCAGTTTGAAATAAAGGCTCGTAGGAGTTGAGGTTGAGCGTGTGAGTTCAGTGTAACATTAGCTGGACATGTTCTTTCTAGCTGTCAATGGTCAGGCATAAATAGATCGTGACAGCTCCGGGAAACGAATAAAATAATATATAAGGATATATAAAAATCCGTGTATTGTAGCAATAGTCTCTAGGCAAATTACTGTTGAACTTTAACTGTTAAGATGACTTATACAAATTTATAGAAGTCATGATAAATCTACCATAGGTAATGCATTCAGAATTGTTACCTCTAAGGAAAAAATATTACGTTGCTAACAAATTTGTTACATACTCCCCAAATTGATATCAAATACGAATACAGTACGGTAGCGTATTCAGAAACATGTATGAATGGAAATAAATAAAGCTATACTAGAAGCTCAAAATTCTCCGGAGCGTACGAATATTAGCGACCACAAACATAAGCTTGTAGTTTGCAGTAGTTTTGGCCCACTACAGATGAAGCGCAAAGAGACCTTTACCTTTTACAGAAAGGGCACACTGGAGTTTTTTTCAGCGTTTAATAATTCGTTTCTTCTCCGAAAGCACGTAATTTTTACGTGCAACTATATCCTAATAAAGGGAAGGTCCTCCTTGTGTTTCATTCTCTGTCTGCATGAGGCCAAAATTATTTTTGTTAGAAGAGTTACTTAATTACTTTTTAGTGGTTAAAAATTATCTAATATTAACGAGCTTCCCTGTTTCTCAGAAGTTAATATTTGAAGATTTTCAAGATATTTGAAACATAATAAACAACTGTAATGTGAGTGCATAAGTGGTAATTTAATCAAAAAAATGTGCTAATGTGTGAAGTCATTCATGGACTCCATGCTTATCTGCACTGGTCAGCACTAGCAATAGTAGCAATCGCAGCTAACTTGAACAATATGTATATTAAATGTTATTATCTTATTGCGGAATACTTCGGTTGCTTAGCGGAGGCCAATAAGTTGAATGCTCTCCAAGACAATGGTGCTTGGTGTGCAGCGCAGAAATAGCACCACACTGATCTTGGAAACTTGCATGCGATCAAAGTAACGCCTTAAAAACTGCGCAACAGTGACGTGTCTTTGACTTAATAACAAAGCAACATCGCTGTTGCGTAGTGCTGAGACGGAGTGACGGGCCGCTGCAGTTGTGTTGCTGAATATATTATGATACCAAGCACGGTACGTCATCTCTTCTCTAAATTTCGAAGTTCCGTCTACACCTTTCAAATTTTCCACGTTTGCGTGGTTTGGAACTGTTAAACTTCCTGCAGTTTTATTGCAAATATTTTTCGTCAAGGGTAATCATCATAATTTTTCAAAAGGCAGGGATACTACTACACATACATTATGAAGTGTAGCACCACATCGTGTTCATCTTCGCCTTCAAGTACAGAGGATTTAGAAGCCTCACCTTTTATTCACGATCCACCCTTGTCTAGAGGTATCGCTTGTGCCGCGATCTGTGAGGACGACTATCTCCTTCTCAGGAAAATATCAGGTGTATTGGTACACCATTCATAAAGAAGTTTTGTTCGATATAATTTATGACGGTACAGCAGCCTGTTTTAAACAGTTTTTTCAGAAATATTTTATATACAGGGAACTTTAGAGAGATCGAGTAGTGTAATTAAGAAAATAAAAACTAACGGAATAATAAATTGAGAAGAAATTAATAAGGCAACATTTACACGATGACAGAATTAAAAAAAGTTCGCCAAACCGATTCTTCGTCTCCATTAGGCGATTGTTTTCCGCGCGTCAGGTTGTATACGAGCGCGTCAGGTTGTACAAGTGCGTCCAGTTGTACAAGCGCGTCAGGTTGTACAAGCGCGTCAGGTTGTACAAGCACGTCATGTTGTACAAGCGCGTCGCATGCATGCAAAATTTCAAAACTAAACGTAACTCTAGTGATGTTGTATGCCCGGCCAAGAATGTATCATGTCACACAGTCGCATGACTTGTGTTAATTTGGTTTGCTTCCCTCGTATAAGAATCCTTCTCATCACTGCGTTTCTATACACAAAAATCCGTCCAGCAAGTTATTTTTCCTAAAATATAAGTAACTGAACAAGATACGTAATTCTATACGTACAATAGAAGTCTTTTTAACCGACACAAATGGGACTTTGCAGTTGCCGGTTAATATCACCCAAGTAACCACAAACAATTCGTAGACACGCTAGACATAAAAGGAAAACAATATCAACTGCATAAAGCAGTTAAAGAAGAAAAAACATAATGAATAAATATATAAAGCTTGGCCAGCGAGTGCCGGTTCAAAGGAATTCTACTGTATAATAAGTTAACACGTTGCCTCCGATTGCTTGGCCGGTGTAAATCTTCACTTTGTACATATTATTACTAGAAGGCACTGTAAAATTTACAGAACCTAACCTAAGTGGCCCACATACGTACCACTTCGGAGTCAACGTGTTAACAGTGATCAACATGTTGAGGTGCAATAACCTAGCCGGTGCAAATCTTTACTTTGTTACTTTGTACACGCAGTCACTAACAAGCTTTGAAAAAAATTACACAACTTAACCTGAGTGACTACCGGTGGGTCGTATCGCACTCAACTTGTTAAAATGGCGTGATAGAGTAATACCTGATAGTGCCAACAGATAAAATAAGAATATAGAGCTCTAAGGATTTGAATGAAAAGCGCACAGACATGCCTGCACAGTTTACAGGACTTGACTGCACAGTCAACGCAAGCAGCGCCGCTGCCCAAAATTTCTGCTAGAAGGAAAGGCGTCCAGTCCCCAACCTTTCTTCCTCCACGATGGCAGGACCAAGGCTTCAGCTTATAAACGTGGCAAAAATTTAACTTACTGACATCGTTTATTTACCATCTGAGTGGTTTTTTATTATGATGTATGAAAAACGGTAAGGAAATTCGTTCGAGAAATTATACTTTTTTTTAGGTCTGTTTTTAAAATTGGCGCACTTTTTGCCCTCAATCTCAAAGCTGATGTCCTCACTGAGCGCCTTGTTCAACTGAGCATCCAGGGAAAACGCAACCAAAATGAACAAGTGTGACAAGAATTTATTCAACCAGCTTTGCTCTCCGATTTCACGTGGCACCAGACATGCGGAAAGCAGGAAAAATAAGGTTCTGAAATTTACCAGGATAATTAAACGTGTGCCTTTTACTTCCTAACTTCTCTGAAGATTTGCGAAATAAGTCTTCTCATGAAGTTGCTGGCAAGCTATGATGAAAGCATATAAGTTTACGATGCGTTCATGTGCATTGATGCGATTGTTATAATTTTTGGTAGAGTTTTTCGAGATATAAAAGTGCAGCATCGCCTTATGATGTATAATAGTTTCCTTATCTTCATCCGCAATCAGACTGCAGGACGAAATAACTATCTACATATTGTGCAATACCTTAGTCACATGAAGTGATTTTCATTATTAAGAACGTATTAGCTGTAAGCTCAAGCATTAGATCTTCCAGTTCAATTTCAAAGGTTTTTTTTAAATAATAACAATCTAATTTGAATCTTCTCATGCCGCAGCGCCCGACAGGCCAGTGGTGGTGGGGAGGAGGAAGTTGCGGGGGGCGTTAGCACCACAGGGCACGCACCTGCTGCAGGTGTAGACAGACCTGTGGTAGGGTAGAAGACAGGGGGGGCAAACCGCTTTTCAAGATTTAATTGCTTAGCTCATTTCCGCTGACCTAGCCTCTACAGTTCGATGTCATACAAATAACTTTCTTTCACACCGCTCCAACAAAAATCGAAACTATCAGTTTTCGTCGACGAAATTTTCGAATACTGAAAAATTCTTCAATAAGCTACTTGGTACAAATACTATTGATGGTACTCATTGACTCATAAGAATATTTTTCAGAAAACATTACACAGCAATTTAAATAAAACTCTCTTTCAGAGTTCTTTTGCTCATGCAATGTTGATAATGGATGTCAAAATATAAAGTATTCTTTTTCAATATCTTCTTTTCTGGATCTTCCAGTATAATAGGATTCAAGGTACTGGAACCAAACGATGTAATATAGAAAGATTGTTTGCTTGGGGAAAACTGAATCATCCCATCGATACCTCTAATCTGACGAGGAGGAAGACTACTGGGCCATAAGGATAAAGGAGACCTAAACGTTTGCTGCCTTCGCCCTGTTGTTTATCCGTCTGAAGTTTGCGCCAAACATTTCAAAAAGTACGTTTAAATGTGAGCAGAAAGCACATCTAACTTCTCAATGCATCAAAACAGCAAATCAAATTACAATTAAAACCAGCAGAATCGGATTGTTTCAATTGTTTCGCTGCATCGCTGAGCTAACGCAAGGTACCCATTGAATATTTGACGACAATATTGGACCAAAATATCTGGAAAGTCGTTGCTTATACGCAGCGTTTTGCACTTTAACTTATGCCTATGTGGACTAGTCAGACCACCAAGCCAGCTACTTACAACTAAACCACTTTTCATTTGCACCTCTGTTTCATTCTCTCTTTCATACCTAGAAGTCTGCTCGCCTCTAAGCCAATAAAAGCATAATTATGTGGTTCATTAAAATAGTACAAGATTTTGTTACTTATGACCATATTTAGAACCCTGACGTCATAACTGCACGTATCTCGTAATTTTTCAAGTCTTGAAGTGTCCTTAATTTTTGCCAGGAAATTCCATAGAGACACAAGCAAGTGAACAATGAAGACGAGTATGATGGACTTGATGAAGATGTTGAGATATGAGGCTTCAGAAGCATCCTGAGTAATGATTCGGGTTGCTTAGAATGTAATATGTTCCGTTACCAAAAATATCTAATCTGTGTTTTTTGCATTTCCCCCCGAAATCCTTTTTAGAGGGAAATGAAAATGATTGACATTGAACAGGAACAAATGTTACTGAAATATAGTATACATGTGTGAACTTATCTCTATCATAAAAGAACTTCAACCAAATGAGCAATGATTATTCTTAATCAGTAGCTTAGAGAAACCCGGATGGCATTCTATTCAGTCGCCATGACAACGGTTTGTTTACGTCAGCGTAGCAGTGTTGCAGACGCTCAGAGGTTTGAACGTTTTTGTTCGTGTGTGGATACTGTAGTGAGCTCTTCATGATTAAAGTAAGTTTTTAAGCATACAGTTGACATCTGACTAGTGAATCTTTGTAGAAAAATGTGTTAGTTTTTACTCATTTGCTAATTTAATTCCATGAACATTTACCCAAACCTATTCAAGTAGGCAATTTTGTGCTATGATAAAAAAATTCATCCCAAGTCCAACTCTTTTCTCATTTGCCACGTTTTATTTACTAACACAATTTATTTCATTGCATTTACTATCAAAATATGAATTTCTTACAACCAGTTGGCTAGTCCCAACTCCAGCACTGCTGCGTGCTCACTCCTGCGTCTCTGCCAGTCATGCAAACCTCTGGCTGCCGTGGCCCAGGCCAGCTTTGGCCGGCGCGGATGTGCAGTGTTGATGGAGCTTTCCGGTAAGGTTATCCTCACCAGGGATGGCATAGACATCTTCAAGTCTCTGCTCGTTGATGATCCAGTCGTAAAGATGGCGGTGTCCCACATCCTATGCTTCGCTACAGCAAGGGGAGATGGAAGCAAAACTTGCTTTGTGTTGTTAAACCGAATGCTCTTTGTCATCAATGACTCTTTTTTCTCAGACAACGAAACAATATTTCACCAGCCAGTAGCAGCATCACGTAGTCGAGCAGTGAAGAAGCTTCAAAATTGGCGTCTGGTGGTTTTGCCCACTCTGCTGCGGCTCACTGTAATCCAGTATTGCTTTGCTACTTCTGTACGGAGTTCGAAGTATTGTGAAGTTATTAGCTCCTTCTTGAAGTCATTTTTGTTGTTACGCTTTCCACAATTAGTAGCCAATAGGTTATTTGATTTGTTAAAAAAACTACTGCAACTGAATAGGATTAAAGATTCACTTCTCAAAAATGTTCACCATTGCTTAGAACAGAAGATGAACTTGTTGTTTCAGGTCTATAGGTGTCCACTCAGATTATCTCAAGTCATTGAAGGATTTATATTATCGAGAGATTTTAAAATAGAACCGAGAGAGATTTTGATGACCAAAAGAAAGGTCATATTATGGTCTGTGACGTTAGAAGCAGATGCAGATGAAATAGTTGTTCCAGTCATTGTTACTAGGGACGAAGACACATTCTTAAACACAAACTTTTACAAAAGTTTAAGAATCAATAAGATAGCAGAGATGCTTGAGAGGCAAAATATTCAAGTCATAGTGTCTTCAGTTCTTTTCCCAGATTGGGCGGTCGTAGCCTGTAAGCGTCACAGTATTGCTGTCGTTGACATGCTTTGTGAGGAAGAGTTCAATTTTCTTAGTGAGCATTTGGGAATCTCTCCTATTGTGGCAGTAGCTGAGCTATTGGATTTCAAAAACCATTGTGAAATTGAAGTAGGAGCAATTCACCTTGGTTCATCGAGGTATGTTCATTTGAAAACGAAAACTCGCCAGGTGGTTGTGGCTGGTCCAACTGTGACGCAGTGCAATCAATATTGCCAAGCATTAGTGGCAAGTTTGAAGGCGCTCCAAAACTGGAGTCAGGAGTCCAAAAATTTCACTTGTGAGTCAGACGTGTTAGTAAAATTTTCAGCGAACGATACTTCACTTGCTGGAAATTCTCAAGATATTTTAATTTGGTGTCCGAGTGAAGGCTACATCCAATGTGCTTCTCATCTTGCGTTGAAATATTGTACTGAGCTGAGGGCTCCAAGCGGTCTGACAAATGATAACTTGCTCTCGGAAATTGTTTTAGAAATTCTTCGTATATCCTACAGTCATACAGTTGCAATGCCAAATCGTAATTTTTTATCGTATTTACTTGAGTACTGCAGGCAATTACAGGACAGTGATCTGCGGGAAAATTTAGCTGCATCTGCTGTCACCGAATGCCGGCTGGAAAATCCTTTCCAGTTTTTTGCAGCCTTAAACAGCACCACTCAACTGGCTGAATCCATATTACGAATCGATAGTATCATTGATGTAAAACGAGAGCCCAAGACAAATAATATACCATTCAAACATTAATTTTGTGAGCTTTATTTTTCCATGTTGCCAAGAAGACGGTATAATCCTTTTTAATGGAACCATCAAGCCACTAAGACGTTCGGAAATTGTACTTTAGAAAAAAAATAGTCCAACAAAGTAAATTACTTCAGAAATATTGAAATTCAAATTAGATAGTATTCCTAAATTTTATCTTTCCTACCCATCCGTGGTTGTGGAGCAAAGTTTTCTATTCAGCGTTTCCTAGGTGCTGAGAAAGAAATGTATAACGGCACGCATTAAAAAATTTTCTTCACTACTGTTCAAATTCAACATCATGTACTGAATTATTGAAAAATATACGCTTGAAAACTAATCAGTAAGTTTTTCTTGCTGCATGTTTAACCCCGGAACCTGGTTAACGGGATTGTTTTTAATCGTAAACTTGGGACTGAGGAGCAAAACTCGTATTCAAACAAACAAACCAACAAACAAACAAAAATGTATATTTCCATAAAGTTGGTACATAAGAAGTGTAACAGCATTGGTTTTTAAAGATGCTTTATAAAATTCTTAAGTGGTAGGTATTCTACGGATAGTAAATGAGATAACAGCGGTATCTACGAGTAACCGTAAACATTCACATCACGTAATGAACGTTGAATATACATGGTGAAGCAAATGAAATTTCACTTTTTCATTAAGAGGTGTCATTGGCGACACTCTTGTAAATTCTGATGTGGTGGGTTTTCTACGCATTTTAGGTGATAAGCGAAATTTTTCTTTAGGCACGGCTTAAAATTAACATCATTGCATTTAACAAAATTGAATGTTTAACATCTGAGAAACAGAAAAAGAAAAATGATTGTCGAGTGGGATTTAAGTTTTATTATGTGCAACAGATGCGATTATGACAACCCCTCCCCCCCTTTCAAATATCCACCAGGTAGTACTGGTGGAATTTTCAGCTGCCAAATTTTACCATATTATTTTTCTCTGGTTTCATTTTTCTTTACCTGTGTGCCTGAATGAGGGAAATGAGAGGAGTTCTGGATGTGACTTAGCTTTATTTCAGTAACGTGGCACGTGAAATGATTTAGACGATCTTGAGCAGCGTTGAGCCCGTCTGAAGCTACCAGGAAGTAAGGATGACACGATCCTGGACAGGAACAGTCCAGAACTTCAGTGACGGTAATTGGTGAACTCTAGAAGTACAGCGAGTAGTTAGTTTGAATGCAGGATATCGTGTGCAATAAGTAGTATGTATGCAGTGAATTTATATTGACAGTGAGGGTGTCAAAGACAACTAACATATCAGTTCCAGTGAGTAGATATTGGCATATCCCATACAGTGAGTTTTATACTGCAGTGATGGTAGTACACACTTAAGTATTTTTCTTGCAGTGATTACCGGTGAAGAAACAGTGTGCATTTACTCAACAGTGAGTTGTTTTGTGGTGCCTTGGAAATATCGTAATTAATTTAGTATGATCTTCGAGACAACTAAAAATACAATTAATTTTAGTAATATTTTAGGGTTAATTTTTTTACTATTTCTCGTCATTTGTGACTATTATTTTAAAGCGAAAAATATAATCGAAGTTACAACTTCAAATTGTAACTCTCGTCGTTAGAAAATCATTGTCAACCACGAGTTTTAAGGCTAAGTGTCCAGTATTTCGGTTTCAGCTATCGCTCAGTTAGGAGCAATTCTATTCGCGCTTTCAGTCTCTCTCTGATGGGTAAGTTTCTATTGACAATGTGTTAGGGAGTTTTGCATTTCACTTATGTACTAGATATTCCTTGAACTTGTCATTTTTACAGAGCCTAGATGTTCCCCTGTAGGGTTAAGACTTCCTTTTTGAAGCAGTTCTGATACCATGTGTATTTGACAGATTGTGTTCCAGAATCTCATTTCAGTGTGGTCACGTTTTCATTCAAATGATTTAAATTGTGTTTGAAGAAGGTGTCGTGCTTTGATTCGCGTTACTCCAAGATTTATAATTAATCGAATGAAAGAATATTTTGACTAATAACTATTGCATCAGCCATCAAATTCATTGTCTAATTTCGTCTCACTCAAGTCTCTACGTACGAGTATTTATGACGGACATACTAAAAGATCGACCAGCCCTTTTGATACGGTTATTAAATTTCATTGGCCTCGGGGAGAAGCTGTCTATCCACATCTCGTTTTGTGTTCCTTGTAGCAGCCAGTTAATTAGGTACGATACTTTAGTGTTTTACTCAACAATTGTCTTATAAAGTTTCCTTGTGCTATTGATTCTTCTTGCTAAATTCTGTATTTATTTCGAGTTGCTTATTGGTCCTTATCCGGACAGGTTTCATTTCAGTTCCAGTTTCGGTTTCAGTTTCGCTTCTATGGATCTCAAGTTCTCAATTTTCGGTTCTCGATCTTGATCCCAATTTCTGCTCCGATTTTGATCGTGTTCAATAATAAACCTGCAATCTACGAAGACGATCGTATCACTTCCCTCGAAGAACAAACTCACAAAACAACTACTACAGAAAATTACTAGTTCCCCAAAGTTTTAATTTGCAGTGAGTAGTTTTAATTTGCAGTGACCAGTTTGCAGTTAGTTGTGAGTAGTTAGTAGTGAGTTATGAACAGTTCGAATACAGTAGTAAGCAGTTGTGAGCAGGGGCAGATGACTCCTCCCCGAAGGCCTGAGAACAAGGCAAAATTTTGAGCACCTTATCCAGGATCTGTACGCCTCATCAAACATCAATGCAACTCCTTTAACGATGAACTGATTGACTTACAGAAGGCAGCATCAGTTAAAATTATTCAGTAGGATTCTCTTGTCAAGGTCTAATCCAACCACTCCTTTACAATGAGGTAGAGGCTCATTAACATTTACAGCAGTAGCTTTTTACATTGACAAGAGAACATTTGAGTCACGATTGATTTTACAAGATATCAGTTTAGCAAGAATAATTAAATTATATCCCTGGCATAAATTAGAAAGGTTTGTATTGATTTGTGAGAGCACACTTGTATAAAGAGCATAAAAGAAAATAAATTAGCATTTAAACATAAGGCATGGCACTTCAGAGCCTTTCAATATTAAGAGATCTAAATTAGTAATATCTACAAAATAGTAGATTTGCATTTAGTTTGTACATAAGTACTCCTCAGACATAAATTAAGGATGAGAATAATGACGCTGATAATCACATGCTACCAAGTACGAGGAATGCACATCTTAGAAAATAATGACAAAAAAACATTACTGACACAAATAATAGGTTTTCTAGAAATTCTGACATGGCCGCCTAAGATGTTTCATATGAATACAAGTATTCTGAGCACCAGCATTTGACTCAAAGTCTAGAGATCTACAAGTTCTAGAAAAACAACCTTCAAGGAAAATTCAAAGAATAAGCACAAGTTCTAAAAATACTCAAGAATAGGAATGCTAAGACTGCATCCTAATTTAAATCACTCTGGCACTATTGAGTTTATATACCATTTTGACATGACAGGCCTTAAACACATATCTTACATCGATATTTACGTAAACATCTACACGTGACCTGAGGTCGCTGCAGACTAGATGCAATATTGATAGAATTGCTCTGGACTATTGAGATTCTTTCTTTACAAATGGTAATGGGCCCAGGGATTGATAACACTATCAAAATAACTATATTTAAAACACAAGTACAGAATCATCACAGTTTCCATAGCAATAAAAAAATAATAGATAGCACTTGACTTACTCGAGTATAATTAGACACGAATATAGTAGACAATGGTAAGGTCTGAGTAGATGTTAAAGGAACACGGATATCACAGAACATAAGGTTTAAATATAAAAATTCCAAGTCTAAAAAATACACAATGTAGAATGGTTACCGTCTAGCTCGACGCATAAATCAATAATGTTAATGGTGATCAGCGTCGCTAAACACGAGGCTAGAACTATTGGTGTTGCCACAAAGTATCTTAAGTTATGATTGGTAGCTGGAACGGGTTATTAATTACAAATAAAATGTGTCACTAGGTTATCAAGAGAATTAACTATGAACTATAAAAAGCAATGGTAAATTTCTATAATGATAATTACGCTAATTTCTAGTGACGAAAATGACATTATTGCTCGTTTATATTGAAAAAGTATATGCTATTATAACAAAAAGCGATTACAATTAAAATTATAAAATATACAATATGATATGAATAGTATATATAGCGATACCATTCTTGCTACGCATAATCTGAAAATAAGTCCCAATTAAATGTGATAGAAAATGATACGGTTGTTTGTGTTTTTAAAAGTCAGTTTCTGATATTAGGTTATAGAACAAAATGTAAAAAGAGATAGCTCATCAAAATTTACATTATTGATAAGTATTCTTACTACGATATAATTTTTATTAAATAGCATGTAGCATTACCATCGCTGCTCATGCTCCGATTATTTTTAAATATGCGTATTTATTAATCCCGGTACAAATTAAATCCAACTTTTTAGAATAAATTTTTTGTATTTTTATGCGTAGGTTTTTGTAACTCTAAGTGAGGTTCGCGTAAATATTTAGTTGTAAAAATTTGCTGTATTCTTCAAAATTATTCTTAGTCCTATGCGAAATTATCGCGATGGTTCTTTTCAACTTGCCCTTCAGGAATCAATCCCGGCCCTTTCAAAATACGTTACTCCGTATGTAGCTCCTGTTAAGACAACAATATATGTTTTAGTGCATTAAAGTGAAATGCTCTACACTAAGTCTCTTTAATTGTGTTTAGGACTTAGAAATACTTTTTTAAAAACTTACTTATATTAAATATTTAGGCCTTGCATACTTGAGCGACCTTTAGCACGAGACGCCATACAGTTAATTCAACAATTGTGCTCATAATTTTTAGTTATTATGTAAAAAAATTAATTATTATTATAATTATTATATTATAATTATTTCCCTTTCTAGATTTAATTTATTTTAAATATAACATTAAAAATCAAGTGACTTCGCTCAGTAGATTGAATTAAAATAATTGAAATTCAATTATCTTGTCTAGATGATTTGCATGTTCACTGAATGCAATTTTTGCTCAGTTTCAGACTTAAATATAGACCTCTCTTATTAAAGAAGACTAGATCCCTTGCCTATTTGATGAGGATTTGCATTTTTACCTCTATAAGGTTAAGTTCCAGCTCTCTTAAATTTTTTGAGATAAGTCTGCCTTACTGCTGCACTTCATTTTGATTAACCTTGTCATTGCTTAGGTTTGCTACGGGTGATGCTTGTGCTTGTTTCTGTTTGTGAGGATGTGAAAATTAAGCCTAAATTTCTCTTCCAGACACCTGATGATCCTGCTCTTGGTTTTCACTCAAATTCATCACTCCTGACCTTTACTCAATTTCATTTTTGGTTATCACTTTTGACCACTCTTGGCTCTCCATCTCTTCTACTCTTGGACAACAGATGTGTCTTCTCTCCACCTGCTGTACTACGGACCAATAAAGAAACAAAAGCCGAGTTCCCGTGTTTTTATTGAATTCTCTAACTAGAGGTGCACAAGACGACCCCCATAACCTAACCTTCTGATAAATATTACGTCCAGTTTAGGGTGCAAAAAAAAAAACTCACGCCCCACAGAAACCCTTCGTTTTAAACATAACACTGGTAACTCCAGAAATATAACTCTAGTGACCCTTTCAATCAAAACGTAACAAGCTTGCTATAATCCAAAGTTTAATTAATTTTCGTTCAAAACACATTTAATTAGATAAATAGCCTTAAGCAATGAGTTTGTTCAGACTTTCTAGTTACGTAATAATTGTAATGTCAATTTTGATGCACAAAAAAGATAAAAATTATGTGATTAATATGTATAGAGAAGTATTTTTAGATTTACACATGCTTTCTCAGTATTATTGTAACCAAATCTCCTTCTTGACTTAACAAACTATGTTTGCAGACTCTAGACTGAACAAAGTAAAAAAAGAGTACCCATGTTTATAATGCAAAATCTAGAATGGTCTATACAAGCATATTTTACATTCATTCGCAGCACAATTTAAAAGCGCACCTTAGTTTTAAAAGTTGAATCGGTAAACGTCAGTTATTTTTAAATTCCCATTGTACCAGTTCAATATTATTATTTTGTGCACACGCATCAACGTTTTTTAATCGGTAGTCAAATATAAGTCTAGAAACTTCAATCTATCTCACAAAAAAGAATATCGCAAAATTATGAGATTCTAGCGACTTTTCACGCAACATTTGATAGAGTACATGTGAGTTCTCGGGAACATTTACGGAAACGTGATGAAAACAATTTGAAACTTCAGTAGTGTTCCTTGACTCCACTAAAATGTATCGTTCTGCTTGAAGAATTTACTTGGATGTGGCCTCTTTCTGGAACCAACTCAAAAACAAATTGTTAAAATAGTTGCTAACTATTTAACATCCATAGGGAAAATTAAAACCTTCTGAAATTTCTTAAAAATTGCAACATTTCAGAGAAGTGAACGGAATCTCCGAGTATAACTACCCAGAAAAACCTTTTGTATCGTTTTTCAGCCTGGGTGCTAAATTTTCGAAAACAATAAAACATCCCTGAAGACGTGGAGCTGCATGGACCCATCTCCGAAGCTCCAATGAAAGTGAAACAAGAAGAAGAAGAACTTGAGTGGTGGATTGGTATGGTGTGGTGCCCGGAATTTGAATTACACGTGTACTGTTTATCCTGATATATCCAATGTTGAGTCAGATATACTTGTGTTAGAGCTATGGGAGCCAGGTCAATGAGTAAAATATTTTTCTGCCTGATCTGTAAAAATTCTCCGGAGTTACGGTGACTGCCAAATTGAAACGTATAAATATGTATACAGCTGAAGCACCTATTTGGTGCTGTGCTGCTGTTCATGGTAGAGTTAGAATAATGGGGTGAAAGTGGTTTGTGGGAAAATGTACATGATAGGTTTATTAGAGATAAAAGTAAAGTTATTCATGTAAATGGTGATAAGACGCCAGAGATAGTATAACAATGGAGAAGTTTAAATAGGGAAATCTCAGGAATATAAGTACCTACAATGAATTTTGAAGGAAAATGGATGTGGAATAGCAAAAAATAAAAAAGTGGTCCAAGCTTTGCAGTGGTGGGGAAGACTAAACAGCATGGTCAAGCATAGAGCAAACAAGGATGAATGTGTTAGAGGTATTTGGAAGTATATTGCTGTACCTAGTGTAATGTATGTTATGAATGTTATGGCATGAACTTGGGGACTTTAAAAAGTTTGAAGTGCTACAAAATAGGGTATGGCATTTGTCATTGGCATCTCAAAATAATTGGCTATAGAAGGTATTAGTGAGGATCTAGAGTAGAGGTTTTCTGAAGATAATAAAAGTTGTGTTGAATTATAGGGTGAAAATGGAGCAAATAGAAGATAAAAGGTGGATTAAACAAAATTTTGAATGGAATTTTAGTGAAAATCTCAAGTAGAAAATTTCCTTAATGCATGCAAAAAAGGCAAAGATTAAGAAGATTGTTTATGTTAGAATTGGGAGACTCATGGATGACTGGGTATTGAAAAATAATGGAGGTATTTCAAAATAGTGTACTCAATGAACAGTATTCGCAATTCATGTTCTGCTTATTTTTAAGTATTTTATAAATAGTTTGAGTATTTTCTTTAGAAATATCCATTTAAAGTAGAATAATATAGTCCTAAATGCAATGTAATGAAGTACAATGGTGTCTACCACAGGATTTCCTAATGCAGAACAAAACACAAGAACTATAAAAGGTCTATATTTTCATTGCATGCAGTATACATACTTGAGCTAAGTTAACTAGCTAGCTAATGATGTGGTGTTAACTTGGCTAGCTTAACTAAATTAACATCACATGAGTCCATGTGGCTTATGTGATTAGGAGCATTCCTTTATGGACTCTTGCTATGTTTGTGTATTTGTGCTGCTCAATACTGTACAGGGAGAAGTTTAATTATTTTTCTTCTCTATAGCTTTATTAATTTGTTTTATAAAGTGTTCATTGGTCCAGTTTGTAGTACTCAATAAACATGGACTCACAAAAGAAATATGATATCAAAGCTGCCCATAAAGCAGAAAATATGCGTGCACCTAAAAAGTATGACCGTAAAGCTGCTATCAAAGCTTCTTATAAATCATCATACGGAAATCGTCAAAAAGGTGAGTGCAATTTTTTCATTGGTAAGGTTTGTTTAGTCAAGAAATTCATGTAACTTTTGAATTGTTATCAGGCTATTAACCAGTATTTCTTTTGGTGAATGTGGATTATCATGCAATATCCAAACTGATTAGAGTCCTTCATTTGTTTTAAATTTAATGAACATAGTGTGACTTATTGTCACAAGTCCTCATAAGAAGCCTCAGCTTACTAGTTTTTGTTACAGTCACTCTTTATTTAGCCTTACAATGTTATAAAGGAAATGAGTAATTTGAACTCTTCCCAAGATGACATATAAGAGACATTGCATAACTGAACTCTTCTCAAAATGACTTTCTTATTACTGCTTGAGTAATAAGATTTTGCAAAAGAGTTGAATGAACCGTATTTTATTGACTTTGTTCAAGGAGGTCCATCATATGGGTAAACTCTTAATTAACTTGCACTATTGCATGATATTACATAGTTTTCTTTTTGATTTATTAATACAAAGTGATGTTCATTAGTGCAAGTGCTGTGTATGAGTCACAAAGTATGTTGATAGAGTTTGTACAGTTTATGAAATTGTCATTCAGCTAGTAAATACTTCATGTAAGTCTAACTGACATTGTATGTTTTTGGTTTTTTGTTTGTAATAGATTTTCTAATTTGAAAATATAATATGTGAAATATAGATGTAGGTTCAAGTTCAGGGTGTTGCTTTCTTTGTCATGACTTGAGAATCCTCTTGAGAGATCTAAAATGGCGCAAGTTTTCTGCAAGTCAGAAGAGCCAGTTTTCTTGATTTGAGTTGCTTGACAATGATTGATTGTTTCACTGGTTGTTCATCAAGTGATCTTGTCTGCCAGGTGTGGGCCGTGCCATCATTGCTAAGGACGTGCTCCAGAGGAAGTATGAGAGACTCAAATACAAGGAGGAGCTCAGAAAAATCAAGGAGCAGCATTATGCTACAGGTAAGTTTTGTCATATTGGTTATTTTGGTTTCTGTTAAAAATTTGATGCATAAATTATCTTGATATACATATTTGTATCATAAAAATAAATATTCATTCTCTAAAAAAGTTGCTGCAATATAAAATGTATAAGGCATATCATTTTTTAGATCATTTTAGGAGTATGTACATAGGTGAGTTTAAATAGTGTTAACATTAAGTAAATTGATATTTAGTCATGAAAATTAAAATGTAAAGTTCATAGTTACTTAAATTTTAAGTTCAAAATAATTTCTCAAGTATTTAATAAGTGTAACACATGTGTGGTCAAGTGAGGCATTCTGGTCCTATTACTCTGAGTAGAAAGCCTTTCTTTTTGAAGCGTCAGACCCTCCCTCAAAGTGCATTATTTCTGGTGCATTATTTGAGAGTTGTCTCCCAAATGCACACTGTGCAGTAATGTTCTACTTTATTCAAGCCTCTCTGAATCTCTAGATGGCTCACTTTTCTCTGTATCACATTTTTTAGTAGTAAAAATAGAAAATTATGAGGAGAGTTTCTAGCAGTTTCATTTAATGGTTTTAATTTATTCAAAACTTTAGGTTTCAGCAAGCTAGTGACCATATAAACTCGGGAGACAAAAAACTATTGAATTATGTATTTTCATTGCATTATATTGAAGTTGAATCCTACGCAAACGTTTTGCGCGGTTCAAGCGCTATCTTGCTTATGCTTGTGGTACTCGTGCCTATTGTGGCGTGCGTGGCAGGCAACATTCAAGATGATCTGTTGTTCACAGAAAAGCACGAGGTGGCTGAGGCTGAGTTGCGGTTCCTGCCTGCCGTGGTGCGGGAGCCTGAGGCTGGGCAGCAGGAGTCTGATGCACCACTCGATCACAGCTTTGTTAAACGCAGGTACTAAGGCGACCGCTTGTAGGCCCTCCAGTGCGTGGCCTGG
>VCRD01005371.1:9279-35437 GCA_006783055.1 Trinorchestia longiramus
GCTACAATAAGTGACTGAAACCTCAGAACGTTAGTCTACTACAGCTTTTCTTATCTATATCAACATCTAAGTATTGAAAATTTGACACATTCACTGTTATATCTTATTTTTTTTACTCTCTTTCTCTGATATGTAACGCCCGTTCATATTAAACACGATGATTACAGATAACTGTACTAATAATGATTAAATTAAATCGATCATCAGCAAGCCATACCATACGGTCAACCAGTAATTAGAAATAACAATTTCAATTTAATAACAATCACAACTTTATGTTTTAAGTTTTCGCTCTCATAATTTTCCTTTTTCGGTATTTCTCGGATGTTAAACATCCAATTCAGTTAAATGTAATGATGTCAAATCTAATCTGTACCTAAAGAAAATATTTCGCTTATCACCTAAAATGCGTATAATATCTACCACGTCAGAATTTATATGTATCACCAATGATTACCTCTTAAGTCATCACTGAAAAACAGAAGTTTCATTTGTTTCCCCACGTATATTTAACGTTGCGTGATGTGAATGTATACCCGTAGGTACTGCTGTTCTATCATCTATGATACTATGCATAGAATACCTACCACTTAAGGATTTTATGATAAGGCATTTTTAAAAACCAATGCTGTTACATTTCTTATGTACCAACTTTATTGGAAATATACGTTTTTGTTTTGTTTGTTTGTTTGTTAGTGCGTGGGTTGTTTGAGCCCCATCCTGTCCGCAGACCGGATGGCTGGTTTCTGTTTTCTTTCCTCTGATGTCGGCTGTAAGTTGAAGTATTCAGTTGATGAGAGTTCTTGGTGGAGATGTTGACTTTGGAAGCGCTTGGTGGAGAGTGTGTGACGCAGGTAGGTAGGTCGGTACCAGTAGGAAATATTTGAGGGAGAGTTTGGCACAGGATGTGCCTAAGTATAGGGGTCAGACGGAAAGGGATACTAGGAGGAGAATAGAAATAAGCGCTCTGTGCACATGTGTTGAGTGATGGTGGTCTGTCCATGAGGTTTGTTCTTGTGGGTGGTCTCTATAAGGAGTTAAGTGTTGTTTTTTCATTGAAAATAGGGGTTGGTGGTGGAGGGGCATGGGCTCTGGTTGAGGTTGAGCGTTTAAGTGTACGTAGTTGGAAAGTCGTGCAATTCAGACTGTGCTTGTAGCCGATTGGGGCTTACGTCTAGTTGACGTTTGTTTTTGTTTTGTTACCCTAAAGGGGAATTGGTGCTAGGTGCTGCGGTGTGGGGTGTCATGTGTATTTGGGTGTTGGAGGAGGGCCGAGTTTTGTTTTCGAGCTTGGGAAAGCTCTGTGTGGTATTTGTCTAGTTTCTTGTGGAAAAGTGAGGTGTAGGTATAGTTGTGGGTGCATGTTTTCAATGTTGGTCCAGATTCTCTTCGGGTGTTCGTGTAAGAGAGTGTTGATGGAGAGTAGCTTAGTTTGGCGGTGTAATTGGGCTGATGTGTTGAAGTCATGCCATTCTGCGTTTGTGATGAATCGTGTGGTTTTGTTTGTACACGTTGTAGTTTTGACATGGAGGTTGGCGATAACGTGTGGAGTAAAATGACAGAGTAGATGAGGGCTGATCGTACGTAGGTTAGGTAAAGCTTTAGTTTTGTGTCCAGATGCATGTGTTTGAAACGGTATAGACGGGAGAGATTGTTTTGTGCTATTGCTTTCCTCTGTGTGATGTGTGAGGTGTACCCCTGGCTGCTGAGGTGGAGACCTAAAACTTTGCCTCATTTATCGTATGGGAGAGGAGTGCCGTCTACGTGCACTTCTTGTTTTTTGCAGCGGCTGATGGCCATAGGTTTGAATTTGTTTGTGTTCGTTTGTAACTTCCATTTCCTTTCATAGGCATTGATCTGGGTTATTGCCCTTGTTGTTAGTCGTGCAGCCATGTTATGGGAGTTGCGGCTGTATGTGATTCGTCTTATGTCGTCAGCAAATGCAGTATAATCGGTATTTGGTATCGGCGAGGGGAGGTCATGTGTATAAGAGTTGTACAGTGCTGGGGAGATAACCGCCCCTTGTGGCACCCCTGATTTTATGAGGAAGGGTTGCCCTATGTAGTTTGTGATCCTGATTGCTGCGGTGCAGTCTGAAAGGAAGTCTGTAAGAATTTTTGTGAATAGTCAGTCAATGTCTAGTTGCGATGGTTTGAATTTTAGGCCTGTGTGCCAGACTTTGTCGACTGCTTTGGATACATCTCGTAGGATGACGTCTATTTTATTCCGTTGGGTTAGGTGGATGTGCAGCGTCTCATGTAGGGTGGCAAGAGCAGTGTGTGTTCCTCTTCCGTGTCGGAAGCCGTGTTGTTTTTTGTTGTGTATGTTGTGTATAGTGAGGTGGTCTGTGAGTCTGTAGGTGAGGATTTTGTCGAGGACTTTTCCGTGGACTTTTCACCTCGTGTTTTGAGGTGGACGGTTTAGGGAGGAAAATCATGATGACGTGTTTTAATTTGGTAGGGGAATATCCCACGGAGATTCCGTTGTTGAATATGTATAGTAGGTAGGGGAGCATGTTGGGAGGGAGTTGTTTCAGGTGGTGCGTCGTGATTTTTGTGTGTCCAGGAACTTTTTGCGAAACTGTTCGTAGTGCTTGTTGGAGTTCTTGGAGTGTGAAGGTTGGGAATTGAAGTGTGTTTAGGCGGGTAATGTCTCCTGTCTCGTGTGATTTTAAGCGTGGTGTGATGTTCGTCAATCTGTGTTTCAACGTCGTGAGTGTAGTTTTCGTCGAATTTGTTGTCGGGATCGTCGACGCCTGAGTAGATGTTTGGCCAGTGTGTTCTGAATAGGGGTTCTTTGTCCCTCGGGGAGTGATAGTAGGTGCAATTGAGTTTGATGTAAGGTGTTTTGTTTAGAGTTGTATCTTGACATGCGCTTAATGAACGATCAAAATTGTTTGGGATTATCATTTATTTTCATGTTCGTGATTGTGTATTTCCATGTTGTACTGTATATGCGTTTGTACTTTTTTATTTGATGCCTGAGGTTTACGAGTTCGCGGTACAAGTGAGGTGAGTGTCCGTGTCTTCTGAGGTGGTTGTAGATGTTATGGTATCTTGTTTGGAGCGGGAGTGTTTCTTGTGTTGGTTTGATTCCCGGAATTGTTCTGTGTGTGATGGTTGGGATTACTTGGTTGGAGGCTGCAGTGATGTGTCTCTTCCAGTTTAATAGGTGGTTATCGATCTCCTCTAGAGTCGGTTGGGGGTCTTGTGGTACCGTGTGTGTGGTAAGGAGGCTTTGTATTGTGTCCAGTTTGCGTTGTGGAAAGATGGGCGTGGGCAGATGGGGATTTGGATGTGGTTTGCAGTGATGGTTGCTATAATGGGGGTGTGGTCTGATGGGGGTGAGCGGGCCTGGTTGTAGTCTTATGTTGTGGAATGTTTGGGTGTTTGTCAGGACTTTGTCGGGGCTGGTGGTAGAGTTATGAGTGAGCAAGGTGGGCAAGTTTGGTCCGATGTGTATAGGTACATTTATTTTTATTTATGAGTGAGTGTATTTGCTTTCCTTTCATGTTTGTGTATTTGTAGCCAAGTGTAGGTTGCTGTGCTAGGAGGTAGGTGGGGCTCCTCCGTCTGAGTAGTGTGTGCATGTCAATGTAATTGATGTAGTTGGTACGTGGTGGGATGTAGGTTATGCCGATGGTGATGGGGTCTTGCGGAGTGTTGACTGTGACTGCTAGCATGTCTGAGTGGAAATTGTCGTGCAGTTTAAATGGGATGTCTTTTCTGATTGCTATGGCTGTGCTTGCGTGTTGTTCATTAGCTTTGTTTGCAGCAGGTGTGTAATAGTTCCATATTTTGATGGGTGAGTTATCTCGTAGGCAGTGAGCGTTGAGTAGTATTTTGTGTGGATCGTATTGTCGGTAGATGTTACACAGTGCTATTTTGTTGTTTTGCCAGTTTTGGACGTTATGTTGGATGATGGTGAGGGATCTTATGTAACTGCGTGTGTCCATTATGTTGCGAGTTTTGGTCTATTCTGTGTCATGTATTTAGGAGAGTGTGGGATTTCGTCGAAATATTGTTGTGGAATTGCATAAATTGGGATTTGGTTTATGTGTGTTTTATTCGCAGAGATCTGTTCCCGAACTTCGTTGGGGTCTCCTTTTCCTATTTCGACCTTGATTTTCGGGTTGTTTTTTTGGAGTTCGTTCAGGATCTACTCGTTAGTGGGGTGTGTTGGGATCGGCGGCTGCTGTGTTGCACTTTTGCAAGTGTAGCTTCGAGTTCGCAGGTGTCAGGTTAGAGGTGTTTATCAGGAGAGGAGCAGGCTTTCTTTCTTTTCTCTGTGGTTTTCTTCTTTGGGTATGTTCCCCATGGTTGTTCAAATTCGGTGTTTTCTGAGTTTCCGTCCTGCGTGTCGTTCGTTCCGGTTGATGATTTTTCCAATTCCATATTCTAGTGCATGGGGTTTGTTCCAGTGTTTGTTCTAGGGATAACAAGAGGTGCAGGTTCGAGGTTGGGGTTCATGAAGAGGATGAATATTTTTTGAGAATCCCTATCGGGAAATGAGGTGTCTATGTTGAAGTGTGCGTGTGTGTCGTATGATGTGCATTCGGAGCAGCTGGGTGTTGTGGAGGTACTGTTGTTAAGACTAGTAGTTGTAGCTCTACGGTATTTTATAATACAAATTCGCTTACCTTTATTTGACTTGTTCTTCAGTTAGTGTCGCTTCGTGTGATTGATGTACGTCCTCCAACCGTGCACAATGTGAATTTGACAACCTCCAACCGTGACATACAACCTCTATTTACGTGACATGTATCCCTATGCTAGAATTGAATCTACTTAGCCTACTATTCTACGAGTACAGATCTCCACGACAACGACTACTTTCAACTTACAACCAGCACATCAACCAGCACCTCAGTCGCTTCTCGTTCACACCAATACGGAACCAATACACGACGCGGTCGCGCACAACCACCTGAACCTGCTTAAATAGCACCCCTCGCGCATCCCTAGGCATCCCCATTGAGGTGCAAACTACTAATTTACATATTATGCCACATCTCCACGTGATCTTAAAATCACAATACCCAGCCACCGTAGTCGAGTGGTATGCGGCCCGTGTTCTGTATCGGGTCTCTGCTTGTGCAGAAAGACTGCGTGCGGGTTCGAAACCCGGCAATGAATACGAGCTGTTTCTCGTTTCACGCCGTGAGCTCGCACTTATCGGTAAGACCTCAACTCATCGCCCATGGACACATCCCAGGATCGTCGCATGGAGCTCACCATCATCCTTACTCTAAGAATGTTAACCTTAAGAATTTAAAAACTAATGTACTAAATGTCTATGTACTGTGTACTTGATTGAAAATCTGTGGTTCATCCTCACCGCCACTTTGTTCAACATTCATTTGCTTCTCTTGGAACGGTGACAGCCCCCACCTATCTCACCCCTCGCTTCTTCGTCTCGGGGAAAAGAGGGTACCACTGATCGCACATCCAGTATGTGTCTTGGCACCCCATCCACTTCAATTTTATTTGACGAGCTCACTTCTCTTACAATACCTTTGCCCCACTGTGTAGTGCAATTTGTATTCGGTGGTTTTTACCCACACTTCTTCACACGCTCTTATTGCCGAATCATTATGGTGGTCTCCTTCTACTCTTGTCGGATGCACTGACGGATACCTCCATTCGTATTTGTACAACGAGCGTTGAGGCACAGACAGCTCATCTTGTCCAGATCTAGGCGGGCTATTGTACCAAGGCACAGCCTCGATTGGCGAAATTCTTCCTCTTTCAGCGATTGCTTTCAACGGTGGTACCTTTCCACTATTCCATTTCTTCGGTGGTCAGTTTCTTCGGTGTCTTTGGTGGTGGTGCCATAGAGCAGACCATGTGGCCTGCTCTATTGCCGGGCACACCATTTCTACTCTCGCTGAGCCAAATTCCACTTTCCTGCGCTTAACTGTGACGCCACCAAGAAAATATTGTTTAATTCGGTGACGATACATAGCGGGCTTTCTCTTCTCAGTTGTCGCCACACTGCAAAACACCCTGGCCTGCAATCAACCATAGATAAATAGGGTCATCCTCTATAATGCGTGACGTCGATGGCCAAGCGTCGACAATTATTTTTCTTCAAAACAGCGCTTACTTCTCCTGTTTCGTGCTTCAAAGGAGTAGGATCAATTGACTGACGTCGGTCGCATGCTTTCACTACTCTTTTCACGTCCTCTCGTGAAACATTTGGATCCATTTTTCTGGCTAAGTATAGGGTTCTATCGACTCCAACGTGGTGTTTATTATGCACCTCTACTATATTCGTGTAAGCACTAGAACAAACCTGTTCATGCTCGTCGATATCGTTGCCACCTACTTCGAGCCCACATAGCCACCTTTACTTCACTTGAGTTAATACGTCCATATTATTTTCATCAGTAGGCACTAGCGAAACCTGGATTTTTAGTCCAAACTCAATCATCATTTCTTTCAGGTTTCCCAGCCTTCGTTTAATGAGCATTTCCGCGGCGCCTTTCGTGTGGACGTGTAGTGCCTTGGAGATATTGTAATTAATTTAAAATGATCTTGGAGTCGATACAAAAATATGATGTATTTTAGAAATATTTTGGAGTTAATTTTTATACTTATTTCACGTCATTTGAAACTAGTCTCGTATTTTAAAGTGAAAAATTTAATCGTAGTTGCAACTTCAAATTGTAACCCTCGTTTATAGAACACCATAGTCAACCACGAGTCTATGGGCTAAGTGCCCATCAGTTTCCTCGCAACCGTTACCCAGTGAACAGCAATTTTACCCGCGCTTTCAGTCTCTCTGACGAGTTTCAGTTTCGGTTTCAGTATCAGTTTCAGTTTCGGTTTTACGGATTTCAAGTTCTCACTTTTGGTTTTCGATGTTGGCCCCAACTTCTGCTCTAAATTTTGATCGTGTTCAGTAATAAATCTGTAAGCTACGAAACCGATCGTATCACTTCCTTCGAAGAACACCCCCACCAAAAAAAACGACAATAGAAAAAATACTTGTTTCCCCAAAGACGCACTTCTCGGCGCTAACGACAGATTGCAGCCATGCTGCAACAGTTGCGGAATCGATTCTTAACTCTATTGAGGTCATGCCCCACTTAAGTGCTAAGTTCACTCCCTTCAACACTGCTTCCAACTCTACAACATTAATATGACTGAAATTTTCCTTCTTTCTGAGCCATGACGCATCTTCAATGGCCTTGCCGTTTATTTCTAACACAGCTTCGAGAGCGATTTTACTTGCGTCTGTCCATACCACTCCATGCTGGACATCGGACACTGACCACCTTCCTCTTACTGGGTCTTCTACTTTTACTTTTTCAATTACTTCCCTAATTATGGACATTGCATGTTCGCCTACGAAGTCTTCCCAGTACAATCTGTCGGCCCTTCTTTTAATGTAACTACAGGCGACTCGTAGCCATCCTGCTATAAGGTAGTGCCCCACCAGTATCCCGCAGGCTGAAAACAACTCCCTTCTTGTGAGCGCATCCGCAACTTTCGGTATTTTATTGCCTCTGTGAAACATAAGCTCCTCTCCGACCTTTGACAACTGCAGCCCTAAAACTGCCCCTCCATCCAGCGCTTCCGATGCTTTCGTTTTCAACCCAAATTTTTTAAGGTCGCTGACTATCTCTGTAACTAAAACTTTGGTTTCATCAACGAGGATATCATAGATATACGAGCTGCTGGCGTTTTTAATTGTATCATCTTTGCTCAATACGTGCTTCAATACTTTTGACATGATGCGAGGTGCAGAATTCAGTCCGAAATCTAAGTGAGTAAGGCAGAACGTTTGGTCTTTATATTTTACTAACTGGTAGCACCACAGTTCCTTATTAACTCTTAATTGCAAATAAGCTGCTTTCAGGTCTACTATTGGCATGTTTTCTCTCGTATGTTGCCATTTGCGTAATGTCTCGTCGCAGCAATCAATCACATCATCACCAGTATGGCACGCAACATTCGTATTGAGTTCACGAAAATCCAACACTGGCCTCATTCTGTTCTTTGTTGGCTGTTCTACTGCCATCATCGCGAGAATACCTGTATCGACAGTTTCTTCCTACGGTAGAAGAATACCTTCTGTAATCCACCTGTAAATTTCCTTATCGAACTCTACTTTTTTTGCACCCGTTAACGTCCCTCATAACAACTTACTCTGTTAGGTAATGTAACGGGTTAATCATTCTTCTAACGCCACTTCACTGTCCAATACTCCCCATTAAATTCTGCATTAAAGTCTGAGTCATCAATGGCTAACTGCCTTTGCACTTCCTCTTTCTTCGTGGCCTGCTATATTGCTGGGGAAGCCATTTCTACCCTCGCTGAGCCAAATTCCACATTCCCGCACTTAACCGTGACGACACCAAGCATGTCAATGATGTCAGTACCAAGCGCTACATCCACGCCGTTCACCAGCCGGTCCGACACCACAGCTTTCGTGACTACCGGCATTCCTTCTTTCACTACTGATACTCGCATCACCATCATATTGAGCTATGTACTTAGAATGAACGACTGTCATGGTACATCCTGTGTCTACCCGCGCCGTTGCAGGCTCTTTGTTAATTAATACTTCAACAATTGCTAGCCTATCTCCACACGCCTTCACTTCCACAGGATAACTACAGGTGCAATGGTCATCCCTTACTCGTTTCTCGAAGTTTGCTCTTGACAGTTACTGGCAATATGACCGAGCTTGTTGCATTTAAAACATCTCACCACTTGCTCGTTGCAATTCCTGATCATGTGGAAGCCTCCACACCGAAAGCATTGTCCCCTGAACTGGTCACTGCCGGCTTTACTCTGCCTTTCTTTCATCGCTTCCCCTACTGTCACGGCTGCAGTTAGAATTGCAGTTATTGGCAGTTAGAATTCTAGCTTGAGCAATCAACTCACTAATTTCCAGTTTCAGCACGTTGGGTATCCGCTTCAGGTCAACACTAATATGATCTGGAAATCCTTTGATAAAGGAAAGCTTGAGTGTTTTTTTAACCCTACATTCCCATGCATCGCCAACCTCGCCACGCGTTGAAGTTCATTAGCAAATACATCTACAGGTTTCCAGCCCACTTCATGTTGAGAAGTTTATCATATGCAATAAAAGGATCGTCAGCAAAGGCAATCTGCAGTTTCTCCTTGATTTTGTCTGCACTTGCTTTCTCCCCGTCACTCAACTCCATATACAACGCAAACGCATCACCTTCAAGATGCAATGGGATAAACATAGCTAAATCAGATACTCTCTGCAGTTGAGCAACCAAGATGATTTTCTCTGACCAAGTCATCACATCACTTTCGCCAGTAAATGGCTTGATAAAATCTCTTGAAATACCACTCGCCATTTTGTAGTAGGCCTAGATAGCTTGTTGTTAAGACTAGTAGTTACAACTCTACGGTATTTTATAATACGAATTTGCTCACCTCTGTTTGACTTGTTTTTCAGTCAGTGTTGCTTCGCGTGACTGATGTACAGCCTCCAACTGTGCACAATGCGAATTCGACAATCTCCAACCGTGACATACAACTTTTATATACGTGACCTGTATCCCTATGGTAGTGTTAGTAACTGAATCTACTTAGCCTACTATTCTACGAGCACAGATCTCCACGACAACGACTATTTCCCACGTACAACCAGCACTTCAACCAGCACCTCAGCCTCTTTTCGCTCACACCAATACGGAACCGACACACCAAGCAGTCGCACACAACCAACTAAACCTGCTCAACCAGCACCCCTCACGCAAGCCTAGGCGTCCCCGTTGAGGTGTCGTGAGATTTATGATATATGTATAGGTTTTCATATTTCAGGGCGATGTGTAAAATGTATGTATCGACATATGTATCGAGAAAGTGTATGTATCGACAGCTACGTTAGAGGTGTGGGACTACAGAACGCTGTCGGTACAGCTGCGTAAACAAACACTTAGACGGTCAGAAAGGCACAAAAAATATGCTGAGCTCCACAAGACAATAAGCACAACAGAGCAGTTGAGTTATGGAGCTTGAGACTCTACGACAGAAATTAGAAATGAATAACAAAAGAAACAAAAATTTAGCTTGTATGAGAAACCCATGAAGCGAGAGAAGGAAGGACTTGGAAACTAGATCTCGGCGACGATGTAGATTGTTGGGACGGAGAGCATCATTTAGGTCTTGGGCATAGAGGAAATTATAGGCACCGTGATATGAGGGAAAACACTTGGAGAATCGACTAATCCGAACGGTAATTTACGGAACATATACTTGTTTTATGAATTCAGACTAAAAGTCGTCATTTCCGACGCTTAGTCAGTTAATGGCACCTGCCAAAATGCACTTATCAGGTCAAGATTTGAGAAAACAACACTCCCACCTACGCTCTGGATCAAATCTGAAATATTTGGCAATGGGTAGCGTGCAGGTCTGGTTATCGCATTGAGCTTGCGGAAATCTACCACTACATAGTTGGAACTCGCCCTTCCCCTTCTTTGAGACTATCAACATAGGACTGTTAAACGGAGACATACTCTCACAAATTATACCATCCTCAATCATTTTTTCAACTTCTTTCTTCATTATTTCCTGATATTTCACACGAGTCCGATACTGTTTCGTATATACTACTGCATCTGGATCTTTTAATGTAATATTGTGTTTCAACACATGGATGCAATCCAATGGTTCACCCTTCAGGACAATTCCTTTTCGATTTTTATTCAGGATGTCTAACAACTGATCCGCAATTTCATCATCCGCTGAAGCAATAATATGCTCTCTAGTAACTTCCGGTAGACCCTCTGCTTTTGGCCGGACATCTACCACATCGTCTTCATTTAAATCTTTATCCTCTAATTTCTCGATTTGCGTTATCAAAGCTCCTCGTAATTTGACTTCCTCCCCGTTTGGGTTAAGGAACATGATGGGTAACGATTCATTTTTCACCACTGCTAGCGATGATGCTTCCATTAGTCCAGCGGAAGTTACATTATTCTGAACTAAATACGTATCTCCATTTTTAATGCCTGGCTTGCCGATCGACGTAATTACATTTTCGTATCCGGGAATGACCAAATCATAATCAGAATGGACATCCATCACTACGTTATCTTCATGAATCATACGTACTTTATCACCAGTTGCCTTTGTAGCGTTAATCCCGTGTTATAAAATGTTATCTATCCCCTCGAAAAATCAATCTTGGCTTCACTATCACACAGTAGATCTGTCCCGATCAAAATTTCTGACTAAATACCTGCGTCATTACCTACTACTACGGCTTCTACCGTTTTCTGTACTCCTCCTGCAAGTTTTAGAGTTACAACTGTCTTCCCTTTCACAGCTATCGACTGCCCAGTTACACCCTTAATTCTCATACTACTGGGATTTATTGGCGTATTCACCGCCTCTCTCTTTATTAGAGTTACTGTAGAACCCGTGTCTACCAGTGCTTTCATCATCCTATTATTTACACATACGTCTACTGTGGGTCTGCGCATGATTCGCTCACTACGGCCCCGGTGCACATCATCAGTGTCGCCCTTTATCAATTTAGGTTTCTCTGCCTGGGACTTTATCGCTGTGAGTCTATATCTCTTCATACACTTTCTCACCAGCGTTACAGAATATTGTTCTACCTCATCTACTTTATCCTCGTATGTTTCCTCCCGGGTACCCGTTCGGCTTGAGCTACTCTCACTCAAGATTGTGCCAGGCCTCTTGCCTGCACCTACTAGTACATTCGAGTCTAATATTTCTGCAGTTAACTTCAATATCTCATCTTTGCATGCCCTTGTACTACTATTCTGACTGCCCTCGTTACCCAGTCTTACTCGAGTTACATTGTCGACACTATTTCGACCTCGGTCTGCAGCCGTTACAACCTTTTTACGTACATCGTTACATTTTAAAGCATCACATATTTTATCGGTACGACCTTTCCGGTCGTAGACCTCAGACGCTACGCTACTGTTATTCTCGCCACTTCTACTTGTCCCTAGAGGTTTCGAATTTCTCTCTGAACAATTTCTACTCGGCTCAATACAATTTCACTTCTTACGTATTGGCTCCGTAGCGCCTGGCCGACGACATCAGTCGTCAAGTGTCTCTTCATAATCCATTTCTTCTGTGCAGTATACTCGGTTGGCAGGTGCTCTTCTGTTCATGCAATCCCTAGCCAAATGTCCCCACTTGTTGCATTCGTAGCAACGCCGCTGGTCATTCGTATAGTGGTACTCTGTGCCTCTTCCGCGCGGCTGTCCCCTCCATGGCAGTGACGATCCTCTCCATGAAGTCTCCGGCTGACTTCCTCCTCTCGACGGCGGACGTCCTCCTCTGTTTGGCTGCCAGCCCCCTCTTGTCGTATGAAATCCTCCTCAATAGGGGTAACGGCCCCGCTGTCCTCTGCATGGTGCTTGCCACCGGTCCCTCGGATTTCTTTACTGCATATACGCACATAACGTCTTCGGTGTGGTCCTCATGCGCACCATCACTTGGAGCCTCTACATCTAGGACACGGACTTCCGCTGCTGTTTCTCCTGCTACCATGACGTGCCTCCTCGCCGCGTAGACATCTTTATCCGTACTTGTGACATGCTTTATAACCTTCATATAAAATTCCGGCAGCGGTTTATCGTTTCGTTGCTTCAAAATTGTATCTTCACATACTTTGCGTTTGAGAAGTTGGACTGCTAGAAAGGCTGCTAAGATCTCATGGTAGACCTCAGACATGGGGCGACATTCACAATCTTCATCGTAGGCCCGTATTGACATGAATGTCTCAACGATCCATTCCACGGCTTCTTCTATTTCAGACATTTTAAGTCTATTTTATTATTCTCACACACAGCATTGCGAACTTCCGGCATCGCCTCTCTGCTGGCATTGACAAAAGATTTATGGGAACCGGTGGCGTACGACCCCTTTAGTTGACGGCAGATTTCATTGTAACTTATGCAGTCATATCGCCTATTCAAATATTTGTTGAAAACTCGTCGAGCATCGCCGTACTTCTTGTTGATTTTATAGATAACTTTGTGTTTCTTCGTGTTATCGAAATAGTTGTTCATAATATCCAACCACTGATTAATATCTGTTTCTGGGGTGCCACTGGGAGCGGGTGGGTCACCCCTTTAGGATCACAAGTATTTTTCTGTAGCTGTTTTGGTGGGGTTCTTTTAGGGTAGTGATACAGTCGACTTCGTAGCTTTCAGATTTATTATTAAGCACGTGACGTCCGTAAACCGAGACCTGTCCGAGACCTGTCCTGTAAACCGAACTGAATACAAAATTTAGCTGAAGTATTAATATCCCGAGACAGCTGAGTATACATGAGACAACTGCTGAGTAAAACACTGAGGTATCGTACCTAATTAGCTGGCAGTTAAAGAAATACAAAACGAGATGTCTATAGGCAGCTTCACTTCGAGGCTGTGGAATTTAATCACCGTATCAGAACGGCTGGTCGATCGTTTTAGTGTGACCATCATAAAATACTCGAACGTAGAGACTTGAGTGATACGGAACTTGCCAGTGATATTTGATGCCTGACGCAATAGTTATTATTCCAATTATACTACACCACTACTTCTTCAAACACAAACTAAATCATTCGAATGAAACGTGACTTTACCGAAATGAGATTGAAACTTACCCGTCAGAGAGACTGAAAGCGCTAATAGAATTGTTGTTCACTGGATAATGGTTGTGCACAGACTGACGGGCGTCTAGTTTTAGAATCTGTGGTTGCCTACGCTCTTCCATAAACGAGAGTTACCATTTGAAGTCACGACTATGATTAAATTTTACTTAAAAAACAGTCACGAGTAGCGTGAAATAAGTATAAAGATTTACTCTAAAATATTACTAAATTTAATAATATTTAATACTAAAATAATCACGATATTTTAGCAGCCCTACACCCTTAATCTGAAACCCCCGGAACTTAAGTATTTCTTCCGGAGTGGGCACGTATGTGACCACTTGTTGAGCGTTTCGGGCGGACGGGCTCGGTCTGTCAGTGCTCGCTCGGTTGCTGAAGGTAGCTACAGTGGGTTGACTCGGCCCCGCCTGTGGCAAGGTCGGTGGCGACGTGGCTCTCCTCATGTTGATGCTTGTTCCTGGACGCTGGTCTGATTCCATTGGCAGCTCTGCAGCCCGATGTCCTTTCTCGATAGGGGGGAGGTAGTAATCTTTCAGCCGGGGGGAACTTTTCTCGTTCGCCTTGGACGTGCTGGATCCGTCTCCAACTCATGTCACGAAACGGTTTCGTCCGGTTCAAACAGCGGGTCCAGCGAATTGTCCGGCAGCTCTCGTTCCTCGTCTGAACCGCCGTGGCAACTCATTCACGGTTCTACAGTATGCCCAACGGATTGGAATCGTGCCTCACATGCACCTTTCTATACAACCTCTGCTCAAAAAATGCTGGACACCGCGGGACACTTTGCTGCACTTTATACTTTTTTTTCTTGAATTCTCAGAGTTTACCCAGCCTTAGAAACATTATATTATGGTTCTCATAGTTCACACATCCCTGTAAATATCACGATTCTCATTGTTCACATAGCTCTGGAATTGATTCTCATAATTCACACAGCCCTGGAAATATTATGCCGTACTCACTACTGTATCAGATAACATGGGGTATTCAAATACTCACGAATTGGTGCAGATCTGCACTCGCACGGTTGATCACTCCGGTCCCCATACTGGCCACCAATTCTGTCAGTCTCCCGGTGACAACGATTATCGTCATTTATTTTTATAGTGGATCTACTCATCTTCTCGTTACTTCGTATATTCTCTCTATTCCGTTTATCTCCTTTCTCTGAAAGGAGAATATATATATATATATATATATATATATATATATATATATATATATATATATATATATATATATATATATATATATATATATATATATCAAAGACTACTATAACCAGGACGTGCACCGCCATGTAGCTGACTACGGTAGCGGAGGCCAGTTTACTGACCTCAGTTAACCTTCATCTGTCATAGTGCGAACATTGTCGTAGTCTGTCGCTCGGTTTGAATCGGACATTGTTGTTTGTTTCGAGGCACATTGCTGCATTTCTAAGTGGATACTGTTTGTTTACAAAGTTTATTACTTATTATATGTATTAAAAAGGCCGAACAAGTGTGGGGTTGTGTGAACAAGTGAAATCCCTCCCAGTATCTTCAATGTGCCTGCTTCATGTCTGCCATCTCCAAAACCTGATACAGGAAGGCAATGAAACGTTATTCCCGAGGTTGCTTTATTCTCTCCAATCCGTAAGGATGTTACACACCTGACACAAGTGAGTTAAATGTAGCGACTGTAAGGAACGTAAAGCTATGGGCGACCTTGATATATACAGGGTGTCTCAAAAAAATGTACTCACCCTTTAACCGTTGCTAACAAGCTGTCTTCTTTGTGTTGCAGGTGTGAGGTTCGAACCTTTGCGAACATGATTAAATGTGATTAAAGAATCATGTTCGCAAAGGTTCGAACCTCACACCTGCAACACAAAGAAGACAGCATGTTAGCAACGGTTAAAGGGTGAGTACATTTTTTTGAGACACCCTGTATACTCTGTCTTATCTATGGCTCTGTCTTATATTAAGGTTATTAAGAAAGTATAACGGGTGTCAAGGATTGACGTGTCCCATGCAGCAGGATTGATTGTAGGAGGCTGTAATTTAGACGCGACACATGTCTAGATTGTTAGCTTTAATTTTATATGTAAATAAAGTTTATGGGATGAATAGATGAGAAATAATCACGTTGACCGAAGGGTATAAATATCGTTAGTGGACTCGAAAACGGAAGTGCAGGTGGTTAAGTAAGGGAGATTAGTTTATATCCATGCAGTGAGAGGAGGATATTAGCTCTAATTTGAGTCCAAAATGTAGGTTGTACGATACATAGGACGAAAATAATTAACGAAACTGTTCGTTTCAAAGTTTTTTTCTGGATTTCTCAAGATTTTAAGTTCAGGTCGAAATCAGTATCGATTTTTCCCTCTGGTATATATATATATATATATATATATATATATATATATATATATATATATATATATATATATATATATATATATATATATATATATGATTGTTGTTTTGTGATTGTTTGTTGTGATTGTTTGTTTTTTCACAAACCTTTGATATCACTTATTAATAACACATCCACTGAAGTCGATATATTGCTTATCATGTTTTTTAAATGTTTTTAATCACTTTGTTGTCATTCACGTAGTAGTTACAAAAGAGAAATTTTAAGCAACGGTTTGAAATTCGACAAAAATCTGTTGTATTTTAGGGTAAAAGATATCATGTTAGGGTAACTATGAATGCTGGGAGTTGAATGAAATATTTGAAATTCCAAAATTTAAAGGGCGTTTGGCCAGTATCAGAGGTGGATTGTAGCGCGAGGTTCGTCGGTAGCGATACAAAATGGGGTAGGATGGTGGTATTAGACATACGAAAATGGGTGGCTGTAGAAACTATTAAAGGGGATATAGGGTAGAGTCTGTTTTCTGATAGAATATTAATGGTTGTTTTGAATTAGGTAAAAATTTAGCAGAGAGAGAATTCGAGATGGTTTAAATGAATATTTTTGTGGAGAAAATTTCTGGAGGCATGCTAGAAAGTTAAAAATTTAAAAGATTATTGGTGTCAGAATTGGGTTACCCATGGAAGACTGGTTATTAAGAAATAATGGAGATGAAGGACTGGAGTAAATGCAGAAATTAGTAGAAGCAACTCGAAAGATTATCAAAAAATATGGTATAACAAATGGAAGCATGGCATGACTGGGAAGACTACCATCATGGGTGTGGTTTGTGAGCAGCATGGTGAGAACCAGTAGAATGTGTGTTGGAGAGGACTCTGGTATGAGATATCTTGTAGGGCTAGATGAAAAATACAACATGAATCTTGTGAATACAATGAAACATTTCCGAGTACATACACGGAGTAAGAGGCTTTGAACAGTCGGTCACCTGGATTAGAATATGATTACCTGCTAAACATGAAGATCTGTTTATGACAATCTCCCAGTGATGTCCTTGCTTGGACAATTTACATGAAATAAACCAGGGTAGCCCTTGAAAAATTATTTTAGATGAGCATGGCACACAGGCAAAATACCCTGGGGTGCCACCATGTTGTATGTGTTTTAAAAGGAATTCAAAGATGTAGCAAAGGCCCCCAACTCTTGTTGGCCTGCACATTCATGTTCAGTGGTGCTGCAAATTATTTTTGTCTTGCTATCCATGTGCCAGGAAAGTTAGATATAACCTAATGTGTCTTACTCGTGTGAATGATAAAGGTGTTTTAAATTAGTATTCACACATGTTCCTCTCCAAGCTTTGAAGTTTAAGTATACCATGTTGGGGAATATACGAGGGCAAGAAAGGACACCCCATTTAAGAACTTTTATAACTCTAACACTATTTGGAAAAGAATAGAAAACTTTGTCAAAATATTCATTAGATTGATGAATTCTATTTATAAATGACATTTAATTATGTAACCTAGATACACAACCACAAATAAGTTAACAGTAAAAGGAAAGGAAAAGTTCTTTAATGGGACATCCTTTCTAGCTCACCCTGTATAACCAATAAGTACAACCTTGTAAAATGATTATTTGTGAAGTTTAGCTAAATTAACGTGTAAAGTGAGAAAATAATTAGGTTATGGAGTCTCAGAACCAAAAAACTGTTAAGAACATGTTTCAAATATCTCCATGGTTAGGATAAACAATGCTAAGACATTGTCTGTCTATCTTTTTCATTATTCTGGTACAGATTGTCAAACTTTACTGTACAACAGTTCTGCTGGAACGATTTAATAAAAGCCACAGAAATAACACTCTGCTGTGCTAATAACATTTTATTATCTAATTTGTATAAATGTTGCATAAAATTATGCTAATTTATGAAGATTGTTTTCATATGGGCATTTACTTGGATTTCTGTGCTATGTGTAATAATACTAATGATATTAAGCAATACTTTTTAAGTAATGATGACTCAATTTGAGTTTCTTTACATAACAAAACTAAACTTGAGTTTCTTTTTAACAACACCTGAAGTTCAGTTCCTTAGAACATTGATGCATTTGATGGTAGTGCACATACAAGATCCAATCATTGAAGATTAGTTATTATTGTCTCATGAACACTCTTTACAAGCCTCATCTTTGACATGATAGTTTCCTGTATTCATTGACTAGTTTATTTTTCTAAGTGGTAAATAATTTATATTCCTTATACCACTAACATTTCTTGTTTTTCCAGGTGTTTGTTGCTTCTTTATTCTCTAAGGTGTATTGTGTCTGTTACCATCATGAACATTGCTGTGGAAGGCTGCAGTCATGGTGAGCTGGATGTCATATACGCTGCAGTGGAACACGCCCAGGAGATGTCTGGCATATCCATAGACCTCCTCATCTGCTGCGGAGACTTCCAGGCTGTCCGCAACCCTGGTGACCTCCGTTGCATGGCAGCTCCTCTCAAGTACCTCCACATGCAATCTTTCTACAAGTTAGTTGTCTCTCACTCCTATTTTTGATGCAAAAACATTTGTAAGGTAGTTGGTTATTCAGTTAGTTATGAGTAGTTGGTGAGTTATTTATTTTATAATTGAGTTGTTGCCGTTCCCAAGCCCCCGTCAGCTCAGGCAACCAACATCGCGCAAGAAGCACGCCACCGTCACGGGGTCCTCCCAAAGTTGTGTTATGGTGTGTGTGTGTGTGTGTGTGTGTTATGTTGTGTATGTTGTGTATGTTGTGTTACTGTCTCTGCACGGCCAGGTCCCGGCAGTGCAGCAACACATGTTTGGTGTCATGTGGAGAAACTTGACAGAGAGGACATGTGTTCGGAGTTGCGGGATCCAGTCTGTGTTTGTATGACTGTAGGGATGGGTGGTGTCCGCATCTAAGTCTGGAAAGGCAGACTATCTGTCTTATTTAGTGTTTCTTCAGTCTGGTTTATTGGAGGAGGAGGGTGTCCTAGAATGGTGTTTGGTTACAATTGAAGGGTGGACAGCACTAGTGGACTACTTGCATTTTTTCCCGTGGTAAATATAATATATTTTCCACGGGAAAAAATGCAAGGAGTCCACTCCCGTGCTGTCGCTAACACAGCGCTGACAGAGGCGATTACGATCCAGTAGTTTACTATATGAAGGGAGGACAGCACTAGTGGACTACACTACTTGCATTTTTTCCCGTGGGAAAAAATGCAAGTAGTCCACTAGTGCTGTCCACCCTTCATTATTGTTGGAGTACTCTGTGTGTGAATGTAGTGTGTGTTTTAGGATATTATGATTTCCCTCCCGTCCCGGGCCCACAGGTGGCACAAGGGGGAAGAGTGAAGAGGTTTGTGTGGCGTCATTGCGATTGCTCTGTGTATAGAAGCGTGATAGAACTTGTAATGACAGGGACTGTATGGGTTGTTGTTGGCAGAGGCAAGGAATTGTGTTCTTCTCATGTCTAGGTGTTGTTGGATGGTGAGTACCTGTGTTTCTGCATGGACCTTCGCTGTGGGTGAGGTTCTTCTGGAGCCTGTGAGGATTCGTAGGGCTTTGTTTTGGATTGTTTGTAGTTTGTTTAATTTTGTTTTGGATGCTATGGGCGCCCAAGCTGGGCTAGCGTACGAAATGACTGATCTCATGTACTGCTTATAGATCAGCGTTAAGGTTTCTTTGTCTTGTCCGCAGTTGGTGCATGTTAGTGTGCGGAGTGTGTTGTCTTTTGTTGCATTTTTCTGATACTTCGTCTACATACATGTTGGCTGAAGGATCTGGAGGTGTTGAAGGTGACACCTAAAATTTTGGTGGTATGTGTGTGTGGTATTGTAGTGTTCTGTAAAGTGATGGTGGATCTGTGTTGGTGTTCTGCATTGTGGCTTGTCAATAGTGTGGCCGTAGATTTGGTAGGGGCTATTTTTAGTCTGTTAGTCTTCATTCATGTGGTGATTGTGTCCATGTAATCTAGTATTTGAGTGGAGCATGTGTTTGCATTACTGTGTGTGGATGTGATCGTGATGTCGTCTGCGTATGATGTTATGTTCATGTTTTCTGGAGGCTGTGGTATATCATGCATGTAATCAGATGTAATGAACATCTTTAATGATGCTCATTAAATTTATAATCCCTTGTTCTCCTAGGTGCTTGAGGTAGTGGTTTCAGATATTGTCAGGGACTGTGGCTGCAGAGTTTTTGAGTTCGCATGTGATGTTTGGAACTCCTTGGGGGTTCGTGAGTGTAGTGTTGTTATCTAGTGGATACTTGTGCTTGAGTCTATGGGTGTGCCTGTCAGCAATTGTGGTGTGTACCTTGCTAATACTAGCATAGTGGTGTATGAGTGTATCTGCTTGTTTCCGTCTTGAGGGTGTGTTAACGTCAGTGGTGATTGCCGCATGTGTTTGGGAGGCGTTTGTGTTGGAATTTATGTTTCTAATGGTTTTGTAGAGTTTGCTAGAATTTGTCTCGTCAAGTGATTCAACAAAATTTTTCCAGTTTTCTGTTTGCGTTTTTGCAATTTTACGTGTGGTTTGTTGGTTCAGATCCTGGATGTGTCGTGTGATTTGGTAAGTGTGGGGAGTGGGTGTATTTCTGAGATTGTTACGTTCTCTGATTAGTTTATGTACTTCTTGTGAAAAATTTGGGTTGTGTTGTTTTCTGTTTCATTTGGAATGTCTTTTATCAGCATCTGTGATGATGGCGTTGAATTCTGCTACTGTCTGATTTATGTTATTAATGAGGCGGATGTTGAGTGCTATGAAAATTTGTTTTGTTTGTTCAGTGAAACTTTCCCAGTAAGCTTTTTTGTAGTTGGTGCGAGTTTGTCTGGGGTGGGTTGTGAGGTCTTTGCCGGTGTGTGTTGTGACGATGATGGGGAGGTGGTGTCAAGAAAAATCTGTTTCTATTTTCCAAGTAGTGTGGTTTGCAAGGGATGGAAAACAGAATGTGATGTCGGGTGATATGGTTCTAAAACTGGCTTGGTGTGGGATGTGTGTAGGTTTGTTTGTATCATTGAGGATGAAGATACTGTTGAGTTGACTTGATAACTCTTCACCTCGAGTGTTGTGGGAACCAGCTGGAATGTTTCGCATTGAAGTCGTCGCAAAAAATGGTGTTTCTGTGTGTGTTTTCAGGGCGAAAACAGGGCGATACCTCACCCCAGTGGGTGAGGTATCTGGTGGGATGCAAGCGTTGATGATTATGATGTCTTTGTTTGTCCCTGTTTCTATTTTGAAAGATTGTAGTTCAGTGGGACGGTCGATTCGAAGTAGGTTACACGTGGTCTGCGACATGTCAATATAGTTGATGTTGTGGTGTATGTATGTTATGAGTCCTCCACCTTCGCCGTGTTGTCTATCCTGTCTGATGACTGAGTAGTTTGGGATGGTGGGGGTGCGATGTTGATGTTGGAGTTTGGTTTCTTGGATTAGAGCCACGTGTATATGGTGTTTGAGCATGTAATGTTTAAGTTTCATGAATTTGTTTCGAATTCCATCTCGAAATCTATGTTCCAACCGTGTGAGTTGAGGTGCCTGGGGTGTAGGGGGATGTGGTGTTGGAGGGGGCTGAGCTATGGGTGGTGAGGAGGATTGTAATGTTGTTTGTTGTGATGAGTATGTGGAAGCAGTTTGAATTTATATTGGGTGTGGGGTGGGAGTTGTATTTGGTATGCAGTATTCACAAGTCCAGGTGGTCGTGTGTTGTTTTGAAGTTTTCAATGTTGTGCAATTCTGGTGGAACCACTCTGCATCAGTTGCAGATGACGGATCCTCCTTTTGCGTGACTGGACGTGATGGTATCCCTGCATGTGGGGCCAGGGTTTATTTTTATATCGCCGGCTAGAAGAAGAAGGGACCCTGTGACCGGCTCACAGAGTCCCTTTGAAGAAAAAGAGAAAAATAGGATGGGAGGATCTCGGGTGGCGCACTCCAGCGCGTTCCTTCGGAGACGTAGCGTCCTTCCCCCGTCGGAGTCGAGTAGAGCATGAAAGCCACGTCTCCAAAAGGCTCAAGTTGAAAATCGATTTTGCCCCTCGGCGAGTCTTTCCTCGAGGGGGTAACTCCACTGCAAAGAGGCGTTTTCGTTGGAGCCTTATAATTGAGTTTGAGATACTTTCCATCATCGGTTGTACTGTTCTGATAATGTTGATTGTAAATGGTTTTTCTATTTGTATCGTATATCAGTTCTTCATTTGCATCATACAGTGTATATCAGTTCTTCATTTGTATCATACATCAGTTCATTTGCATCATACATACATCAGTTCAGATTTGAGATCCTTGGTTCATTGATTTGTGGGTGCAGCATTTGCGTGTGAGGTGAGGGGATCATCTAGAGGTTGTTGTAGGATATCCCCTTTCCTACTTGAAGGAGGGGAAATGTTGTCCCCCTTATATTTAGGAGAGGGGGGAGTCTACCAAGCTAAGAGTTCTTTGTAGTAACAGCTCAATTCTGCTGCTTTTTTGGGCTGTTTTTTAAATATATAAATCTGGAGAACTTTGTTAAGCATTGTATACAGATGATTTTATAGAGTTTTAAAGATGCTCTCCTACACTTCATGGGTAACTGTGCCCTCCAATTACATTGAATAAAGTACATGCACCATCTACTTGCACTGTCGTTAGAATAAGCATCTCTGATTTGATAGCAGCTAAGATTGAAATGACCTGAGTGTGTGTTGGTGAGTTCATTAAGTGACTTGTCATCAGCTGTTTATGACAAATAAAAGTTTAGGTTTTTAGTTCTCATTATGTTCTGCATTGTAATACAATACCTTGTTGAATTTCAGTGCTCTGGAATTATTTATTAATGGTGCAATGGAGGTTCAATTAAGGAATGTAATTCTATTAAAGATTTAATGAACTCATAAATAAGCAAATAATTTCCATTTTTTTATTTACCACTTATTCATTTATTTATTTATACACTTATTTACCGACCCAATGGCTGTCTTGAACACCAGTTGCTAGTTGCACTCATTATCAGAGTTTGTAAGCAGAACAAAAATGAGCTCATATTGCAACTAATTAACCAAGACACTCGTGTGCAAAGCAGTTTTTTAACCAAGAGTCCTCTGTATAGTAGATTATTTTATTTGTGCTTTGTAGGTACTACAGTGGTGAGAAAAAAGCTCCTATGCTCACTCTGTTCATTGGAGGCAACCACGAAGCAAGCAACCACCTGCAGGAGTTACCCTACGGTGGCTGGGTCGCCCCTAACATCTACTACTTGGGCTACGGAGGAGTCGTCCACGTTGGGGGACTGCGGATAGGCGGCGTGTCAGGTATCTACAAGGGTGTGGATTACCTGAAGGGTAGGTATGAGCGACCACCCTACACAGAGATTAGCATCCGCAGCGTCTACCATGCCCGCAACCTGGAGGTGTTCCGCATGAAGCAGCTCGACCAAAGCGCAGGTCCTCTTGATATATTCTTGACCCACGACTGGCCAAGGGGAATCACTAAGTTTGGTGATGCAGAGAAATTGTGTCGTGTGAAGCCGTTCTTCACGGAGGAGGTTGAGGCGGATGCCCTCGGGTCCAAGTCCGCCCAGGAGCTGCTGCAGCACCTGCAGCCCAGGTACTGGTTTTCTGGACACCTGCACGTCAAGTTTGTTGCCCTGGTCGACCATAGCCAAAACTCTGAAGATAAACAACCAGGAGAAAATTCCAGTTCCAGGGAAATACCAAGATTCACAAGGTTCATTGCTTTAGATAAGTGCCTCCCAAGGAGAGAATTTCTCCAAGTCCTAAGTATTAAATGTGGACAGATGCACAAATACCAGAATGTCAAATTAGAATCTTCCAGTAAGCCCTGTAACCTTGAAGATGTACCTAAAACTAATAATTCTGATCAAACAGGCGATGAAAACTTACCTAAGGTGAACAGCCTTCCTGCTAGCAATTTATACTCTTATTCAGCTCACGATGAGTCTGGCAACCTTGAGCTGCACCACGATCTCGAGTGGCTGACTGTGCTGCGTCTCACAGACCACCTCCTCAAAGTGACTCCTTATGCTGTGTACATGCCAGGCCCTGGCAGTTCTGAGCGCTATGACTTCACACCAACACAGGATGACTTGTTGGAGACCCTGCGACTCATGGGCGATGACCTGCGCATCCACACCGCACAGTTCCGCAGGACTGCGCAGGCCTTCCATCCTGAGAGAGATGCTCTTCTCATCGAGCACCTGGACACCGTGCCCCAACCCGAGCCTGTGCTCCATCCTCATACGCAAGGTTCTTCTTATCTTAGAGCATTAAATGGCAATGTGTGAAGGTGTTATCACAGGCCATGCCTCTTTTAACTAAATTTAAAAGTTAATTTGTACATATAATTGGTTGGATTTTAATCTTGTACATTTTATCATCTTTGTAATATTCTGTGTTCAACAATCCAACAGTCGTGTAGTGTTTCTTTTCACTAAACTCTTTGTATTCCAGTGAAAAAAAATTTCACGTATTTCTGATCTTTTGTTTAGAAAGCCTATTTCATCAAAATAGTTATTCTGACCGCTGGAAAGATCAAAATCAGATAGAACAATATTTGAGAGTAAGATGCATGGGGTAGCATTTCTGAGCACAATGCTTTAAACAATGTTTTCACATACTTTCTGTATGTGAACGATTAAGAAACTATGACCTGATGAGTTACACAGGGTGTCCATAAAGTCTCTTATAAAAGTCTCTCATAGAGTCTTCTTCCACGCCCTCTTTCACATACAATATCCTTGAAACACACAAATGCAAAATGTGATTAAAAACTGTAATAAACACTGAATACAATAGAACAAATCTGGATAAAATATCTTATCATTTACATGTGTAATAAATTTTTGAAATGGTAAAGAGACTTTATGGGTACCCTGTATTCGAAAACAAAATTTTGCCGCGTCCTGCAGAGCTGTGCGAGCGACTGCGCATCAGAGACCCGATGGCTGAGCTTCTGAAGGGCGCCCCCGGCAGGAGCCCCTTCGTGGCCGGGACACCCAGGGGCGCCGCCCTCCTGAGTGAGGTGGACGTGACGCTGGACGCCTCCCGCCTCACCTACGCTGACGAGGTGCTCGTTGCTCGAGAGACGAGGCAGTAGGAGCATATGAGGTGTTCCTGTTAGCCAACTTGGGGGAGGAATACATCGTCATTTTTACTCATTATTTGTAGGATTCACTATTTGTAGCTTTTTTGCGAGCATTTCTTCATGATTTTCAGTATTGCCCTGTCAGTATTGTGTTTTTGATTGACGCTCTGTCGCAAGTATAAGCTGTTCTAATCTTAACTCACTATTTTAATTGTGATAAACAACGATGCTTGAGAGTATTAATATCCGTGGTGTTTGTATCAACCGTTATTATTAACAAAAAAATTATATTGGCTTGCTTGTGCGTGCGAATTTCTGAATTGAAATAAAAGGAAGCTTTTGACATTAATTCGTTGAGTGACCGCTTGTAAGGGTCCACACACCAGTGGTAGGGGTCCACACACCAGTGGTAGGGGTCCACACACCAGTGGTAGGGGTCCACACACCAGTGGTAGGGGGTCCACACACCAGTGGTAGGGGTCCACACACCAGTGGTGGGGGTCCACACACCAGTGGTAGGGGGTCCACACATCAGTGGTAGTGTCAGTGTGGTACATTTGACGTACCTGTACGTCCTTTAATATTCGTAGCAGCAAATGACTCCTCACCAACAAGGTGCAGTTTTGTAAATTTGAGTTGGGCGAAGTTTACTTGAAAGTAATCCCTGAATTGTGAATTGTGTTCATGATGGTGATGTGCTGATGATGGTTATGGTGTTGTTGGTGTGCTGATGATGCTGAAGATGGTGGTGGTGATGGTGTGCTGATGATGGTTATGGTGGTGCTGATGATGATAATGGTTATGATGCTGAAGATGGTGGTGGTGATGGTGTGCTGAAGATGGTGGTGGTGATGGTGATGATGGTGTTACAGGGCAACGCCAGCGACGGAGACATCGTGTTCGAAGTCTCCATAAGCGACAACACGGACGGTACTTCTGAAGGTGTTCTGAGTCCTGCCATCACCCCCACCAGGTGAGTCCTGCCATCACCCCCACCAGGTGAGTCCTGCCATCACCCCCACCAGGTGAGTCCTGCCATCACCCCCACCAGGTGAGTCCTGCCATCACCCCC
>VCRD01005372.1:0-10638 GCA_006783055.1 Trinorchestia longiramus
TAGCATACGGGACTAGCATACGGGACTAGCATACGGGACTAGCATACGGGACTAGCATACGGGACTAGCATACGGGACTAGCATACGGGACTAGCATACGGGACTAGCATACAGGACTAGCATACAGACCGCTGCACTCATCCAACACATAAAGCCTATTGAGGTAGTAAGCAGGTAGCAAGAAAAATAAAGCACGAAACATTGTTCTGTTACTGGTTTAACCACCACAGGTACAATAAGAGCATCTCAGCAGTCATGGATGGTAATAAGAGGGAGTCTTTGTATGAGTTTAGTACCACACATTCAATAGAAAACAAGGCTCCCACGCTGTCCAGAAACACACATGCCTGTAGAATGCATCACGGTATTTTGATTGAAAAGTTGAACATTATAGATCCTCGTTACTCAAAGATAACTGCCAGTTCATCAAGAACGCATAACTACCAGTTCATCAAGAACGCATAACTGTCAGTTCATCAAGAACGCATAACTGCCAGTTCATCAAGAACGCATAACTACCAGTTCATCAAGAACGCATAACTGCCAGTTCATCAAGAACGCATAACTGCCAGTTCATCAAGAACGCATAACTGCCAGTTCATCAAGAACACATAACTGCCAGTTCATGAAGAGCACTAAAGGTATTGAGACTACACCAGCATAAACTGACCCTTACTATACACTATACTAACACTAATAATGCACCAGGCTTTCCATTATTTTTCACTGAATCGAGTTTTATAAATGTTGGCAGTCACCCCACAAATTTACGTCCAATTCCAGTATTTAATAATACAGAGTTTGTCGCTTGCTTGGTCCGTCGTTCTGTGACGCTCTTAAGGATTTAGATAGGAGGAAATTCGGTAGGGTATACATGTATTGTGAGCATTGTATTGTGGATACCAAATGCACATCCTTCAATGTGGAAACTCCTTCGCAAAGCCCGCGTCCACTGGCAAATCAAACTAAAAAATTCAGTAACAAACACGTGTGGGTCTACTAGTCACTTCATAACTCCAAGCAAAAACTGTAGTAAAGCAACATGGACGAGCAAGCAACAACAGCAGCAGCAACAGCAGCTGTTTCCGGACCCGGTAGGAAAAGAAACTAATTCCATCCTCCCTTCTTTTGAAACTTCGTCAACAAAGAGACATGCCGAGCAGGTATCTTGAGGGTCTTTCTTTACCTGTGCGACCGTCGTACCTTCTCAGGAAAAAAATTCACTACTGAAGCGTGATTTCTTTCCCAATACAACATAAGATCACGTACTGAAGGTAGAATACGAGATACGTGAACAAAATCACAATTCGTTCTGTGACTCAAGACACATGGAAAGTTAGTATTAATATTAGTACACCTGCACGTAAAAAGTCACCGGTTTATTGATTGAATTTTTTCTTTTAGTTGCAGATGGATGTCGTTTTACTGAATGAGTTTCTATGTTGAAAGAAGACGTATTTTACAGCAATCCGGTGCTTTCTGTATTCACAATACAATGCCTACAATACATGAGCACCTGTTCCATTGTGAAATCAATACTTAGCCAGCGATAAACACTATTTCAGCTCCTTAATGAGCCGTCTGTTTAAAATTAATTTTCTCTATCTAATTCAACAGTTCAGCGGATAAAAAATACGCTTATTTTTTAATACATAAACGACGAGTTTTATAAAAAACATCATAAATACACAACGGTTTTTTATTACAGTGTTCAAAAGACTAAGTATTCGCAAGAAAAATTATTTTTGACTTTCATACATTTTTTACTAAATGTATAACGATTTTTATAAAAACGTTATAAATACACATTTTTATTACACAGCGTTGATAACTTTTTCAAAGCAGCAGTCACAAAAAAATTCTTTAGACATTTATTTAGACTGATTTGAAGACACACGATACAATATTCAATACCACTCCAGACCGTCAACGTTCCAACAGAACACGAAATTTAACAACGAAGACATGAACTCTTAACGTTATTCTATGAGTGAAAACACGCAACGGCGGCCATGTTAGTATCCAGTGCATCAAGTCATATTCTTCCAGTGCTCATTCTGCATCAAGTCACATTCTTCCAGCTCATTCTGCCTCAAGTCACATTCTTCCAGCTCATTCTGCATCGTCATTCTTCCAGTGCTCATTCTGCATCAAGTCACATTCTTCCAGTGCTCATTCTGCATCAAGTCACATTCTTCCAGATCTCATTCTGCATCAAGTCACAGCCTGATTAAGTCACTAAGACACGTGAGAGAGAGAAAGCTGAGGTATTCCGGCTACCCCGTTGACAGAGAGAAAGAAGATTAAAAATACCGTGTATCTCTTGTTCTATAGTCTACTGTACACATCAATAACTGCTTCCTGTTCTAAACTGTAGTCTACTGTACACATCAATAACTGCTTCCTGTTCTAAACTGTAGTCTACTGTACACATCAATAACTGCTCTGTTCTAAACTGTAGTCTACTGTACACATCAATAACAAGCACAAGTTAAGGCTGAATTGGGATTTTATTGTATTCTTTAGATAGAACAGTTCATATGGTTATTTGCAACCCATTCTATGAAATTCGCATCGGAATGAGAACATTCCTTATTTGCAATGTGCTGTTTTAATTCAATTTTATATGAAACAAAATAAAGCAACGGTCAACTGAAGAAACCCAGAAAGCTTTTGGAAAATGGAGAGGTTGTTTGTTAGGGTAAACTTTGTGTAATGCAAGAAGAAAAGAGCTATTTACGGACCTGGTAACAAAACGAACATGAGGGAACAAGAGGGAACAAAAGATAAAAAGTAACAAAAAGTAACAAAAGGTACTGAATCTGGCAGTGGGCGGCGGGAACCACTCAAAAAGTACTTAAAAGTTCCCACATTAGAACACATTGACGAGGATAAACATCAAGACGTCCTCCATTTCCAGAGACTACCATGTGATGCCCGGCCAAGTCAATCAATTGAAGAAATACCCACACACTGAACCCAATTGCACTCAACTAAAAATAAGGTAATTTAACAATACACAGTCTGATAAGACAGACTAAACAAAAATGCTACTATAAATAATTTTTTAACACAAGGTGAGGAGCAATACTCGTTTAATACACGGTATTGTTTAATTAAACAATTGTTTAATACAAGAAGCTCTATACACGCAAACAACAAATCTTGGCCTGTACAAATTCTTCCTATATTACAATAGTTATTCCTTTTAGTTCATGTTCACAATGCTACTGCATGAATGATAAAATTTCTCCAATTAGGTGTTGGAAATTAATTAAAACGAGGTTCTTAACAGCTGTTGAAAACTGGTGACGAAGAGAGATACAATAGATCCTTTAAACCGACACTCGCTGGCCAAGTTCTACATATTCATTCATTATGTTTTTTCTTCTTTTACTGTTTTAAGCAATTTATATTGTTTTCCTTTAATGTCTAGCACGTCTATGAATTGTTTGCGGTTACTTGGGTGATATTAACCGGCAACTGTAAAATCCCATGGGTGCCCGTTAAAAAGACTTGCACTGTATTTAACTCGGTTTGACTGGGGGAAGACAGGTAGACTTGAGTATTGTACTGGAATACAGTATTGTACTGTACAGTATTGTACTGGAATACAGTATTGTACTGGAATACAGTATTTATGTGACACCACACTTCTACTACACGTCATCACGCACGTATGATTCGACACAAATGACACATTGTGTAGTACTAAACACAGTGCAAATACATCATCATTCTATTACTCACTGCAAAGCAGCGCACTTTTACTCTATTCCTCGCTGCAAAGCAGTGCACTGTTACTCTAATCCTCACTGCAAAGCAGTGCACTGTTACTTTATTCCTCACTGCAAAGCAGTGCACTGTTACTCTAATCCTCACTGCAAAGCAGTGCACTGTTACTCTAATCCTCACTGCAAAGCAGTGCACTGTTACTCTAATCCTCACTGCAAAGCAGTGCACTGTTACTCTAATCCTCACTGCAAAGCAGTGCACTGTTACTCTAATCCTCACTGCAAAGCAGTGCACTGTTACTCTATTACTCACTGCAAAGCAGTGCAGTGTTACTCTATTCCTCGCTGCAAAGCAGTGCACTGTTACTCTATTACTGCAAAGCAATGCCTTTTCTATGACTGAGTGCTAAGCAGTGCACTGCAGAGTCAGTGCTGCCTGCAATGAAGTCACTAAGAAGCTCTACAAGGAACTGAAGAGTATGAACAAGACAGAGCCTCGTGTAAATATTTATCTGCTCGGTAACATCAGCAGATTTTTTCGGTGCAGATTTTCATCCCCTGTTCGATCAGAACTTGGAAAGCTTCCCAATGACATTACACAGACTTCGTGTTGAGCTCTGCATTTTGAAAACATTCCTCAATAAATTTGTACAGAATTACAAAAAGGAAAACCATTTATACTAACATTTCGTATTTTACACGTGTATTCTACGACGCATTTGTTATATTTCATTCAATATTTTGTCTCAGAAATGAAGACCAGTGAATAGATTAAAGTAGCTTTTTAAGAGCAGAATCACTGCAGAGTTCACTTTTGTTGTGGCCGCGGTGGTCCAACTAGGAATATAATAGTAATAATAATTTTAAAGCAGTCAACAAGAAGGGCTAAAAGCAGGGTCTTCCATTCACGTTCATCAATAGAATAGAATAGAATAAGGCAATAGGAACGAGCCGTTTGGCCCATTCTTGGTTCAATACCGAAGTCCCATGCCGTAATACCGAAGTCCCATGCCGTAATAAAGAAGTCCCATGCCGTAATACCGAAGTCCCATGCCGTTACCGAAGTCCCATGCCGTTACCGAAGTCCCATGCCGTATACCGAAGTCCCATGCCGTATACCGAAGTCCCATACATCAAAATGCCTCTCTCGCTTTCACAAGCACCAGAGGCTCATAAGTCTCCTCCTAACGCTGCAAATTACGAGAGAAGTAGTCCATGAAGCAACAAATTGCTGCAGTTCGTGCAACTAAGTTCCTTGGTTTCCGATGAACTAGGCCGATATGAAACAGAAAAAGAGTTAAATAATCTTTATTATCTCTAGAAATTAAATGACATGAAACATGTAACGAAGAAATGTAATATATAAAGTAGTAAATCTACATACGAGAATAGGAAAAAAATTCATGCCATGTCCCTCAAACTCAAAAAATGCCATACTTTATTATAGTTATGCGTTTGCTCGTTGGCAGTTCCACCGATTTAGATAGAGATTAAAATCAAGTCTTCAAATATACATGTGACTCACAACCTGCTCAACACACGACCACTTGTACCTACGACGGTATGGCAAAGAGAAAAATACAATTTATTACAGTACTATGCAAGTGATATGAACGAATATTTCAGTACGTTCTAATGTAGCATGTCGGTTATTCAGCAAGTTTCAACTTCAGACTTGTTTTTCGAAATCACACTAAATAGTACGCAAGTCTATATGGATATGTACTCTTCAAACAGCGCTCCCAATGCAAGTACACCATTTTAAGAAGTAACACCGAGAAATGGAAAAGATCTGAGCTCGAAACGCAGTTTGATGTTTTTGTACACAACTGAAGAGCTTCAGCAGCTTCAATAGCGCTGCAGTTTGTACAAGTGGTCTAGTAGCAACATTAAAGTAAGCGCAACAACAACGAAAGTAAGCGCAAAGCGCAACAACAACGAAAGTAAGCGCCACAACAACGAAAGTAAGAGCAACAACAACGAAAGTAAGCGCCGCAACCACGAAAGTAAGCGCCACAACAACGAAAGTAAGCGCCACAACACCGAAAGTAAGCGCAACAACACCGAAAGTAAGCGCAACAACACCGAAAGTAAGCGCAACTTGATACATTTTCAAATTCTCGAACTGCGGCAACAATAATGTACCGACAAATGGTCGATAAGAATACAAAAAAAGTTTTCTGCCATATGAAACGCACAAAATATACGAACATTAAACGAGGAATGCGAGGAACGCAAGGAATTAAACAAGGAATGCGTGTATTCGCACGATTCTGTTTTAAACAAAGTTGCCTTCATAAATGAATAGTAAATTTCCCATGCGTATAAAATATTGGTCCGTGTAAAACTTCGCCATTAACGTCTTCCATGAGTTCAATCATTACATAAGTAGTTTCTTCACTGTGTTCCATGAGATGAATCATTACATAAGTAGTTTCTTCACTGTGTTCCATGAGTTCAATCATTACATAAGTAGTTTCTTCACTGTGTTCCATGAGATGAATCATTACATAAGTAGTTTCTTCACTGTGTTCCATGAGTTCAATCATTACATAAGTTGTTTCTTCACTGTGTTCCATGAGTTCAATCATTACATAAGTAGTTTCTTCACTGTGTTCCATGAGATCAATCAAAAACTTAGGAGAGAGGCGGCAATAAACCAGAAAATTTAGCAAGGAACAAATATTCGTGACAAACTTGAAGTGAATTCCTTATTTTCGTGGACGTGACAACATAATCCACATAAAGGAAGAGGTCATCTACTAATATGATTTTGGCTCAGCTCCATATATTCTTCACAGGTAAATCATCACAACGACAAAAGAAGCATCGTCGTGGCGATGATGGATATGTTGATGTACAGTCGAGAAAACATTACGGTTTTTAGTGTTCAAGATAATTCATTCTAAGTGTTTGATAGAAATCAGCCTTGAGTGTACTAAATACACTGCTTTCTTTCAGTCCATATTAAATAACAACTAATATGACTATTTGTGTCATGAGATATTGAAGGACTCTTAAGACCATCCCTTTTAACACGAAAATGAAAAACGAAGCAAAAAATCAATAAATGTAAACCAAAGGCGCAAAAAAACCACAGATTAACAAACAAAGAACACAGCCACCTCGTAAGCCCTACTAGAAAGATCCTAAAATCGTATTCAAATGTGTAGTAAATTTCAATGAAATTAAATCTTATTTACGACATCAATTTTTTGTCTTTGTTTCTTGTGCTTTCGAATTCGTGTCTTGAATGCTGCTTTTGTACACCCAGAGCAACAGATGACACACCTAGAGCAACAGATGACAAACCCAGAGCAACAGATGACACACCCAGAGCAACAGATGACACACCCAGAGCAACAGATGACACACCCAGAGCAACAGATGACACACCCAGAGCAACAGATGACACACCCAGAGCAACAGATGACACACCCAGAGCAACAGATGACACACCCAGAGTCTCTTTAAAATCGAGTTCTTTCACCAGTCACATTTCTATAATTTGAGCATTCTGTGAGAGACTTGTGTACACTGTAGTGCCTTCACCATAGTGGGTACACAACAGTGTACTGTTCACCGTAGTACAGTGTTACGGCACACTACCAGCATTACAGTGTACTGTTTGCCGTAGTACAGTGTTACATTACAGTACCAGTATTACACTGTACTGTTCACTGTAGTACAGTGTTACGGCACACTACCAATATTACAGTGTACTGTTCACCGTAGTACAGTGTTACGTTACACTACCAGTATTACACCGTACTAAGATTGACAGCTCAAGCTATGCTGAAGACCGAAGGTTTGGTCTAAACGATTCTGTATGTCGACTTAATATGTATAACATTCAGAAGCATTTAACTCGGTTTTACGATTTCACATAACATGTGTAATTCAAATATTTTACCACAGAACAAACAAGTACTAGAAGACAGTTTATACTGCACAAATCAGGCACTTGACTTGGGCAGTTGAAACACATTGAGGAAAGAAAATGTTGTTTGAAATGAACCAAAACACTAGCAGCAGCAAGTGAATTAGTAGGTAATTGTGCATTAATGTAACAAAATTATCATACCATCGTCCAAGGCAGTGTTTGAACTTTAACTGGCACCACCATTCCACTATATAATAATACACAGTTTGTTGCTTGCTTGGTCCGTCTCTCTGTGACGCTCTTAAGGATTTAGATAGGAGGAAATTCGGTAGGCTATACATGTATTGTAAGCATTGTATTGTGGATACCAAAGGCACATCCTTCAATGTGGAAACTCCTTCGCAAAGCCCGCGTCCACTGGCAAATCGAACGAAAAAAAATCAGTAAAAACACGTCAATTTTTAAGCGTGGGTCAACTAGTGTACAGTATAATGGACGCTAATAAAGTAATGCCCTATTGGAAGTTACTACACATCGTGTTGTAGTGCAAGCTTGCGTATCACTGATACCAGCTAGAGCTACAATTCCTAGCACTGCATGAATGAAGGAGCGAGCATATGTGTGCGTGACCACTACACATAAATAATACAGTAGAATTCCTTTAAACCGGCACTCGCTGGCCAAGCTTTATAAATTTATTCATTGTTTTTTCTTCTTTAACTGCTTTAAGCAATTGATATTGTTTTCCTTATATGTCTAGCGTGTCTATGAATTGTTTGTGGTTACTTGGGTGAAATTAACCGGCAACTGTTAAGTCCCATGGGTGCTGGTTAAAAAGACTTGTACTGCATATCACGGCATAAATAATATATCATACATAGTATATATAATCGCGTGTTTATTAAGACAAAAAGGGCTATAGTTGAACCACATTGCGCTGAACTCATGTCCTGCCCATCATCCTAGTACATATATACATTTAAATGTACATCTCATTATCAAATATATTTATATATATTAGTGATTAAATTAATGGCACTAGACGATAGTGAACAGGATGCAAACCCTCAAGTGGCTGCCACTTCAGGTTTTTCTTTATTCTTCGCCGTGCGTTATGAGAAAATCTTGATTAGCATTGCAATAAGACTTAAATTACGTATACAAAAATACATTAAATCTATTAGACCGTCAGTCAACTTCAACGCAAGGAAACAAAGAACAACAATTCCACGTCACTCTTTCAATTGTACCTACTTCGAATTAATGTTGATTGCTCGTTGAAGAACATTGAAGAGATTTATGCTGCAGAGATTGCATCCTCAGTATATGTGGCTAGAAGTATATACATTATATTCTGTGAGCCGCCATTATCAATGATAGCATCAAGTGCCGCTGTCAGAATCTTCGGGCATCTACGACAGGGTCGATCCGGCAGCCCTGCGTTATTCTTCGCATATTTCTTAACAAAAAAAACAACACATACACACTACTTCTCGTGGCAAACAACAATAAAAACATGAATTCTGAGGGAAGGAAGGCGAAGCGACGCCTCAAACCTCATCGCGTCTACGCAGGCTGGAGAGAAAATCAATGACAAGAACTGGCGTCGCGAGACCTCAGTCACGCACATCCACTCACTACAGCGGCCACTGCCACACTGATGAAATTTTGACAGATAATTGCTATTGCTGAACTCTTTTCGAGATGTTTTTCCATAGATTTCGCTCCTAATAAAGGACAAAGAAACTGCTCAGTAAGTAACATGTGCATTCATTTTAACCACAAAAAATAATTTCATCAACTTAGCATAGACTGCAACAACAGAATATTCCGTAGGCTTAAATAAAGAACATACGCAACCCATACGCACGAGTGCCTGCTCCAATGCGTCACAAGAAGGACTGAGTACGGTCATTGCATTCAAATTGACGTTTGAAAGCAAGAAATAAACGCGAAAACTAGAGGCTTTCATATGTTTAACTGGTAGACCCACACGTGAAAATTGATGTGTTTTAACTGGACATTTTCGTTTGATTTGCCAGTGGACGCGGGCTTTGCGAAGGAGTTTCCACATTGAAGGATGTGCCTTTGGTATCCACAATACAATGCTTACAATACATGTATACCCTACCGAATTTCCTCCTATCTAAATCCTTAAGAGCGTCACAGAGAGACAGACCAAGCAAGCTACAAACTGTATTATCTTATAGTGGAATTTCCTAAAAAGGCGATCAAGTGATGCAAAAGCACGGCGACAAAGCGAAATTCAGTTCAGAACAGTGGGTAGATCTTTAAAGAATTCGTAAACATGATATGAGTAGCGTGACGAGTAGTGTTCACTTTTCACCTCTCATTTCATCCTTGTACAAGACGAAGCTCCTAACTTTATCTCATTTCCATTCCCTGTGGATAGCAGAAGTCTCCACGAACCCCATGTGGATATTAGAGGTTTCCAAGAATCTCCACAAACCCCATATGGATGTCCGAGGTTTCCAAGAATCTCCACAAGCCCCATATGGATGTCCGAGGTTTCCAAGAATCTCCACAAACCCCATATGGATGTCCAAGGTTTCCAAGAATCTCCACAAACCTCATATGGATGTCCAAGGTTTCCAAGAATCTCCACAAACCCCATATGGATGTCCAAGGTTTCGAAAAAAACGTGTACCCCATGTGGAAATTAGAGATTTCCAAGAACCTCCACGAACCCCATATGGATATTACAGGTTTTTAAGCACCCCAAAAACCTCATATGGTTGCTGAGGTTTAAAAAAAACACACGAATCTTTTATGAATGTTTGAGGTCTTAGAAAATTAATATCCATTTTGTTCGGATGTCCGAGCTCTGCACAACCCTACACTGCTGAGCATACCCTGGTAATGGTGGTAACTGCGTGCCCAACTGATGGTAATGGTGGTAACTGCGTGCCCAACTGATGGTAATGGTGGTAACTGCGCGCCCAACTGATGGTAATGGTGGTAACTGCGCGCCCAACTGATGGTAATGGTGGTAACTGCGCG
>VCRD01005372.1:18152-32376 GCA_006783055.1 Trinorchestia longiramus
GAAAGAGAGTAATAGAATATACCGTTTACAACCTAGATGTAGGCAGGTCACTTCATTGAAAGAGAGTAATAGAATATACCGTTTACAACCTAGATGTAGACAAGTCACTTCATTGAAAGAGAGTAATAGAATATACTTAGTATACAACCTAGACGCAACCACAATAAGCGGGTTGCTTTATCTGAATGGTAGTTCAAGTGTGACGATTTCAAATATGTGTTGATAGTTCACTTTAAAATGTAAATCATAGGTGTTTTATTTGAGAGTATTTCCACTCAGAATATGTAAAATTTCTATGAACGTAACAGCGTCAGTTTATGTAATCGACTTTCAGAACACCATTTCAAAGTAGCAATTGTAATTCAAATGTTATCAAACTTTCAAAGCTTACCACTAATTCAAGTTTCATCTGAATTTCCGCAAGAAAAATGAATTCGAATTTCTGCACTGCCGTGTTACACTGTTACCATCAGGAATGGTTCATCTGACCTTCACTTGCGTACAATTTGAGGCTGAACAATACTCTGTATTGTTCTTCAGTTTCCGCTTTATCTCACCGATACGTCAATCTGCGTCGCTATTTCACCTAGGATATCGTAAATACTAAATTAGACTCCGTTACACAATCTAGTATTCTCAGAACACAACAATTAATAGGCCCTTGCAGCAGCAAACCAGTTCCAGCAATCGATACTTGCTGTTAACAGATCACCTCGATCGAAATCCCTCAGCTGCAGCTCTCTCTTTCTTTCACATCATCCACCATCCCAACAAGAAGATCGTCTACCATAACCGCTAAAAATCCGCGAAATTGCTCACATCGTTTGAAGCGAATAGCCGTACGAGATCATCGGACTACACGCTGATGTTGAACAACAACAAAAAAAAGTGACTAGAAGTTCGTGCAATAGATTTGGACTGAAAGCAGGAGTTTCGAGTCGAGTTCAAGGAAGGTCAGTGAGTGCAAAAGGCACAAGGCTTCAATTAGGTGTCATTAAATTTGAACGCAGAGAAGTTTCATGACCCACAGGCCAATCGAAGACGTTGTAGGGTGGCTCATAAGTTATTGACCCTTTTAAAAGCGCTCTAACTATAAAACTAGTTAACAAGGATAAATGTTAACTGTTGATAGTACAGACACACTAAAAAATAACTTTAAAATCCCCCTGTAATATAGAGTAACCTCATCTCCCTTCCATCCCTAGTTTTATAGTTATAGCGTTTTAAAAAAGGTCAGTAACTTATGGCCCACCCCATATAAGCCAGTGGGTAGTATGAAGCACATGGAGTCGAATAAAGAACCCAAATTTCGATGGCAACAGTTCTGAGGAAAATCAAAAATTCAAGTCTTGTATGCTCAAGGATGCTTTACGTTGGTAAACTCATATGTACAGGGTGGCCCGTAAGTAAGGTACCTTTTTAAAACTATTATAACTATAAAACTACAAATCGTAAAGAGATTTGGTTGATTCAGAATGAATGAGGAGATTTCAAAATTTTTATGTACCAGCGTAACAAGTCTACCAACAATCACAACATATTGCCCAAAAAATTCATAAAATGCACTCCCTAAAATGAATTGCTACGCAATGGAACGAGTAAAAATAGTGGAACTTTACTTCCGATGTTAGTGTTCGGTTACTACAGTTCAGAGGAATTACAGGAATTTTGATGGTATTGAATGAAGTCCTTCGAAGAAGTGCATGAAAAACTAGTATTGAAATTTAGAGAAACTGGGACAACAGCAGACAGACAACGTTGTGGCAGGCCACGGACCATACGAACTGGTGCTTCAATTCAGCTTGTTGCAACGAGTGTTGCTGATCGGCCCAAAACGTCAACTAGGAGACGTTCAATTCAACTGAGAATGTCACGTACCTCACTGCAACGTATTTTGGTAAAAGATTTAAAGTATTATCCGTATAAAATTTAATTAACTCAAAAACTCCATCCTACGGACTACCAAAAGCGATTAGATCCAAACAATAATTTTTCGTTTTGGTGATATACCGTGGCCGCTTCAATCTCCAGATCCAAGTGCTCCTGATTTCTTTCTCTAGGGATACTTAATGGAAAATGAATACATTGAAATGTCTGATACTTTACACCAATTGAAACTAAACATCATTCAAGAGATCAACAACATTTCACCAGAGACAAAAAGGAATGTAATGAACAGCACCGTCGAAAGAGCACGCCATTGTTTGACTAATAATGGAGGTCATTTAAACGATATTGTATTCCAAAGTTAAACGTATGTTATTGTTTCATTTATAAAATCTATATTAAACTTTGAAATTTCTTCTTTCATTCCGAATTAACCAAATCTCTTTACCATTTTTAGTTGTATAGCTATAATAATTTTAAAAAGTACCTTACTTATGGGCCACCCTGTACATAACAGTTTCAAGATGCGAGTAGAAAAGGGTGTCAAACAACGTAAAGTAAGCAATATCTGTGATCCTCACGAAATGACCATGACTTAAGTACTACCATTCGGTCATTTTCTTTAAACTACACAGATTCTGGTAGAAACTCAAATTTATTAACTATCTAAAAAAACTACGTAAAAACCTATATAAAACATTTTGGCAGGTAACGGCTCTTAACACAAATTTTCAATAGCTAAACATTCAGTCTTGAAATGCACGCGAAGATTTAAGAAAGAAAACGCGCTGAGATTAAGAGCTCTTCGAGCAAAGTCCATTTTGTCACATGAGGCGCTAACTACAAATACATTGCACAGCACCGACACGCCTATGATGTCATGGGTCATCACGAATAGGAGGTATTGTAGCATAGAAGATTATTCAAGCTTTTTGATTCTCTAACTTCTCAACCGCTGCTTCATTCGATACTTTTGGCACTGTATTGGGTTTAAAATTTTCGGTATATTTCTCCTTAACGATCCGGCTTTTGCTCTCTGTTGGGACATATATGTCTCAACAGGGGGTTAAGAAAAATCGCTATGATTTTACCGACGGAAAGTATTTCATAAACTGGTACTGTATCTGTAATGAATTTTCGCAACTCATTACATTTTTCCTTTTTCTTTCCAATTGAACGCCTTTTTCTGATGCGTAAATTCAGATTTCATTAACACAATGAAGGTATTTTTCATAATGTAATCATGCAGTTAGAACTTTTCGTTAACTGGAATTCTTTCTTTATCGATATATCAATCTTAATCAATCGTGACTCGTTTCAACTTTTTGTTCTCATTTTCAAATGTCTCTGCTATGCAACTTCCGATTTTATCAAACGAAATGAGATTTTCAGTTAACCACAATAATAAATAATTTTATGGTTTACTAGCACATCATACTAAGCAATTCAACAATAATTTAGATTTCAACAACTGAAATTTTTACTCTTACTTGTATTTCCAAATTAAAGATTTTAGCCTGTTTGAAAACTCAAACTTTAACATTATTTTGTTTGCAACTTCTTTTTGACAAAAACTTTTGTTGCAGTTTTAGCCCACTACTAATTTTAAACTTAGTTTCCATGGTAAAAATCGCTATTATATCACCTACTATGGAACGAATACAAACCTCTTAAGTATTTAATATAGGCATCACTAGTCTTGAAACGCAAGTTTTACGAATGGAAAAACCGATTCCATGTACTGTGAATTAATACTGTACTTTGTGGTATATCAGAATGAATTTGATTCTATATCAAGAGGGACAATGCCATAAGACGTCATAAGAAAGACGTCATAAGAATAATAGTAGAAGCTGATAACTAGAGGGACAATACTATAAGAATAATAGTAGAAGCTGATAACTAGGACAATACCATAATAATAATAGAAGCTGATAACTAGAAGGACAATACCATAATAATAATAGAAGCTGATAACTAGAGGGACAATACCATAATAATAATAGAAGCCGATAACTAGCAGGACAGAACAATGCCACAGCACGGACTACTCGCCTTCTCAGCCCCATGGCCCTCATGTGGTGCAGAGGGGTTTCTCCAGCTCGCTCGTACAGCGTCGCGATGTCCTTTGGTCGCGTTGACTTGACGAAAAGGGCCCCTGTCGGTCCCCCAAATATTGAGTTAGCGATGTTGATGTTGTTAATGGCTGCTATGGTGTAGAGGGTGGTGTTCGTGGTCAGGTTGAGAGTAACGTTCGAGTTATTGAGGGTGGTGTTGAGGGTGCAGCTTTGAAGAGTGGTGTTGCTAGCGTAGCTGTTGTTCTGCGGATTCTGGTTTTGGGAGAAGGGGAACAGAGACCGTGATGTTTTCGGAGTTTTCTTCTTTTTCTTGAAATAGAGCTTCCGGTCGATGCTGTTCGTATTGGTGACCAAATGTACCCTAGCAAACGCACTGGCAGCACCGTTAGTAGCAGCATCACTAGTGGTGTTGTTCTCACCACCACCAATGCTGCTGTTTGTGACATCATGAATCGACTCCTCAACGCTGGTGTTAACTCCTGAAAGACTAGTGCTAACACCAGGCGTTACACAAACACCACTTGTGGTCGCTGTGCTGGGTGGTCCGCAAGTGTTTTGAGATGAAGAAGGTCCAGCTGCTAAAAAAGGAGGCCATTGTGATGTAGGAAGTTGTGATTTAAAGTATGTGGTGCGCTTGCTGAAGCTCCGGAGATCTCCTTCCGCTGAAACAAAAGAATTAATTTTAGGTTAATTGGAAGGCAAAAGTAAGTAAATCCTCGGAAACATGTAATAGAACAGGACTACTTTTCTGCTTCACAAACGTGATGCATCATTTAAAGATCAACGCTAAATAATCTTTTCAACTAACTTATTTTCAGTGAATTGGAACAAAGATAACAGGAGACTGAGCTCGCAAACTAAGTTCAATAATATACACTTTTAGTTAACCTGTAATTTTTTTCTTTAAAAAGAGTTTTGATGGAGTGAAGTTCCTTCAATAGAAATTAGTAGCTTGATGTTCCGTAGTTAGAATTCTTCATCGAGTAATTACGAATATCTCGCGTAGGTGAAACGAAAATTTTGATTTCGAAAACATGATTGTTCTTCCAGGTTTCATGCGACAGGGTATAAGTAGTAATTTTTTCAAATGCTGTCATTTAGGAAATAAGAATCGAAATTCAAAAAATGTATTTTTGCAGTTATTTTGTCGATAGACAGGACTGCAATTATTTTACGAACAAATAAACTAGATTTGATTTTCTGAATTACAACCAGCTAGAATAAAGTTAGACACTAACCACTCTCAAAGACTGGTCAGAATAGACAAGAAAAAGAACACTTGCAAGACTTGGTTATCACTCAAACTTCAACGTAAATGAGTGGCAAAAAACTGTTCACTCTGAAATATATTTAGCAATTTACAAATTCAAATGAATAGGAATAAATCGACAATGAGCCAAGTGTTTCGTCGTTCATTTTCACAGTCTAGATCGAAATATCCAGTTGCACACTGAACATGAAACATAACTTCATCAAACGATTCTATTTCATAATTGTTTTCACTTTAAATTACTTTTTATTTAGCAATACCACAAGCAAACCCTAGCAGCTAGCCGCACACAGGAAGTGAAATGACCACCGCACAAAGAGTCGCAACCGAAAGGAAGAAGCACAACGATCCTAAATTGTCCTTGACGGAGAGGCGGGCCAGCAAAGAACATGCGAAGTGAAAACGGAAGAGACTTTTTCCAAGCTATTAAGTGTATTCAACCCACAAGGGCTGCTAGCTCCGCCCACTTGTCGATGTTGTCGTACTCCCTGAAATGGGCGCCCAAACTGTCGTACGGCATGAAATAGAACTCAAGAAAAGTTATAGAAATAATCAGTAGGCACAAAGCCTTTTCAAGATATTTCCCATTTAATTTAAAGCTATATTCTACATTATTAAAAGTTGACATAACATAGAAACTTTGACCTAAAATCTTAATAGAAAACTTCGTTGGTACGACGATTTAATGATCGATCGAAGTGGTATATGAAACAGGAAATTTACTAAGGCTTAAAACTATCAACGTCGATTATCCATGAATTTCCCTTTCTGGCGCCATAATCAGGGCCTTTTCTTGGGCAATTTTTTTTTAAATTTGTGATTTTATCAGCTCTTTTCAAGGATCTCACAATACAACCGCAAAAACGGTCAACGATAACAAAAATAATGTGTCACTAGACTAGTTATAATCTATAGCGTTTGCAAGAAAATACCAACGTTATGAAGTTTGGCACCCAAACGAACACAAGGGTCGATTGCAAAAGGAAATGCAAGTCATGCTCTGTATTGGGCCTCCCCAGTTCGACCACGCTCCAATCCACTTCATAGAGAAGCAGTCATTCGAAAAACGTGAAAAACGAGCCAAAATTATAATGTAATCCATTAACAATGTGAAAATCATATTGAATATTATCTTTGTTTAACGGTTGTCACTCGCAAACCCCAACTCCACTCGAACTCTAAAAATCTATTCAGGCGTTTGCGTGAAAAAATTTCTAGATTTATGAGAGATATGTGAAATCCCCCAAAAATGTTTTAAAACTATCTTCTAGGCAAACAATTATTAGTTTCAAAAACACCTAAAATTAATATAAAGAACGTACGATCTCAGTTTAGAACTCTGAAACACTGGAAAACCGAGACGAAACCGTAAGTATTACATGAATTTTCATCTAATACTCACACAGACGCACGACTATTAAACCATTTCTCGAGTTTAAAACTCAAGAAATAATTAAACACAGTCTCAAATACGTCTATTCTGGAAATTACAGAACCTTTACATTATAAAAGAAACTTAGGAAGACATTGAAGGAAAAAGGTAAGGTTACAAACCCTCATTCAGAAGAGGGTAGGCATTGTTTCCATTGGAAAAGAAGTATTGTGTATGTGACTCCAAAAAGCATCATTAAGATGCATAGATACAGTGAACCGATTATCAAGCGCATTTAAGTTAGAAGTCAAGAGAATAGCGTGTAGTAACGCCCACAAAATATACGTAAAAAGCCACCATCACAGCACTATAACAGCCACAGTAATGTAACAGCCACAGATATGTAACACCCCCATATACATGCAAGAAAAGATACAGAAATATAACAGTTACAGATATGTAAAACCCACATATACATAGAAGAAAAGATACAGAAATATAACAGCCACAGCTACGTAACAGTCACAGAAATGCAAGCTACAGAAATGCACAATCACAAAAGGTAATAACCGCACAGGCAAGTCAGTTATGTGATCATGAAATTGATGATTTCATAGTGTAGGAGCAGGCTTAGAAACAGAGGCACGGAGTTCATGAGGAGGGAAGGGAGGAGGGGAAAGGCTCCCCAAACAAGCTATTCCACCGAAGGCACGAACAAAGAGTCTCTGTAGCTCAGAATGCAAACCTTCTAAGGGAAAACGACCAAGAACTTCGAGCTTCCCTGTAAAACTTTGGCGGGACGCAGACCAAACACCGTAGGTGATGAACGAGTGAGCTGTGCGAGTTAAACTGCACGACTTCGTACGTGAGCGGCAACGTGTGGCAGAACAATAGCTTCACTAATAATTATACGATTTATTATACATGTACATAAATAAATGTATTTGATTTATTGGGTAGGCAGTGGAGAACTTGCATACCATAAATTATTGGATTGAGTAGCCAAACGAGGGACTGGCACGGACATTGGGCAGCTTAGGATGAGAGAGTAAATGGTAATTCTGCATTGTTATCACAACTGACCTTTAGCTTTGCAGACCATACAAACAAGTGTCTTGCAATCAACACTAACAAGTATTTATCACAATCAGAACTTTAATTATCAGTACTGACTTACATTTCGAAAGCTAATTACGACGCTGTTCGAGTATGTTGTTTCAAGTAGTACATGGAGGACAAATCCTGTATGGTACAAAGGTAAAATTGTTCCCTTCTCATTTCATCTCGTGTTCCTTCGTACATGTCTGATGCTACCATAACTTTGGAACTGTCAGTTTTAGTCAGCGTACAAAGCCGAATTTGTGTTTAACATTCGATGTACCAACAGTATCATACCTCAAGCCAGCGTCGTGTTCACAAAATTAACTTCGCGCGCTGTGAACACGACTGTTTGTAGCAGTACCCTGAGTTACGGTCAGTAGATGAACTAAAATAGTGTTTGTACAAGAGTAACACTAACAACACTTCTACAAGTGGTGTCGTTACGAGTCGGAAAAACGAAAGGCGTCAGGCAGAATAGAGCTGTACAATTACAAACAAATCCCGTCTCCTCCGTGCAACAAACGAAGCTTGTGTGTCTTCACACAAACTCCGCACCACAGAACAAGAATTTCACACGTAGCTGATGACCATCACGGCCAACTTGTGCGGTTGCTCTCCAGGACATGCAATGACTGAACAAATATTTTACTAGGGGCCTGTAGCAGTATGCCCCTTGTTTCTTGAAATAAATTTCCTTCTTAACGGACCGGTAAGCCCAACAAATGAAATATATCCAGCTTCAGTAAAACGTGGTAAAGGGAAGAGTGAAAATTCGGTAAAGGGAAGAGTGAAAATTCGGTAAAGGGAAGAGTGAAAATTCGGTAAAGGGAAGAGTGAAAATTCGGTAAAGGGAAGAGTGAAAATTCGGTAAAGGGAAGAGTGAAAATTCGGTAAAGGGAAGAGTGAAAATTCGGTAAAGGGAACAGTGAAAATTCGGTAAAGGGAACAGTGAAAATTCGGTAAAGGGAACAGTGAAAATTCGGTAAAGGGAAGAGTAAAAATTCGGTAAAGGGAAGAGTAAAAATTCGGTAAAGGGAAGAGTAAAAATTCGGTAAAGGGAAGAGTAAAAATTCGTTAAAGGGAAGAGTAAAAATTCGTTAAAGGGAAGAGTGAAAATTCGGTAAAGGGGAGAGTGAAAATTCGGCGTAAAGGGAACAGTGAAAATTCTGTTCTCTGTTCTACTGAAGGAACAAGTAGTGATCAAAGCATCTCATACAGCCATTTCCACAATAAAAACTTAGTAAAAAAACTGATGTGGGAATTTTAGACGGCGCTGAAATTTTGTAAATGATCAAATTTATGAATCATGACATTAGCTTACCACAGAAAATCAGCTTAACTTATAGAAAAACGTTATATGATTTCAATACAATATCTAAGCATAATGTAACTTGTTGAAAACACGTGCAGTACTTGCCTTGTCAGTTACATTCCATTTCTAATCATGATCTGCACATACAGAAATGATCAAGCTTTTTTTGACGCAGAACGTTGATTTGGTGTTCGCTATTAATGGGTTAAAGAGATTTACATTAACATTAGCTCAGTGGACCTGGAAAATGCAACTTTGATTTACCGCCTAATAGTACAACTGAACTATTAGTGACTAGACACAGGCACGTAACCGCTACACAGGATATCGTCGCACTACTCGGCCGATACCGGTTTTGAAAACTGGTAGCCAGTTGATCAATATCGATTTTAAGATCTACGCTACACACTGCAGTTGAGTGCAGAGATGAGAAAAACAGCAGTAAGTGTCAGCCTAAAAAATGACCACTGTAATACTACTTGTTACAAACACGAGATAGAAGTGTTATTTGAGCGCGTGTATGTAAGGAACGTCATTATTTTGTATCGAAATTAACTGAAACGAAATTTGAATTGTTCATGGGATACAAGTTTAGCTATTCATAGCCACGAGAGAAAACCTCCAATTGGCACGGGAGGTTAATTCAAGTTTCACCATATAGAGGCAAAAGTCTCTTTTGACCATATAAGGAAGCGTCGAAGCCAAAATAGATATTGAATAAAATAACGGTTTGCTCCTGCTCGCATATGGAAGCACGTCAGCATGCCTAGTAATTCCGCAATTCCGGCATCTACACAACCGATTAATTGAACTAATTAGTTGCCACCTTAATACTTCGTATGTGTCTAAAATCCTCACAATAGCTAAGTCAAGCTAACATTTTATTAAGAACTAAACTTCCTCCACTAACGTCCCTGAGAAATAATAGTTTATCAGGAGTATACGAGTTATCACCTCTGTGTCAAGTACACGTCAACGCAGCAGAGTCTGCAGCAGTTGCACGCAGCAGAGTCTGCAGCAGTTGCACGCAGCAGAGTCTGCAGCAGTTGCAAGCAGCAGAGTCTGCAGCTGTTGCAAGCAGCAGAGTCTGCAGCTGTTGCACGCAGCAGAGTCTGCAGCTGTTGCACGCAGCAGAGTCTGCAGCTGTTGCACGCAGCAGAGTCTGCAGCTGTTGCACGCAGCAGAGTCTGCAGCTGTTGCACGCAGCAGAGTCTGCAGCTGTTGCACGCAGCAGAGTCTGCAGCTGTTGCATGCAGCAGAGTCTGCAGCTGTTGCAAGCAGCAGCGAAAGGCAGGCAGACTTACAGGAAGCAACGACCAGTAATTTTTGACTCACGGCGATCCAAAGTTCCCCGGATACTGGACACTCCAGAGTTCCCCGGATACTGGACACTCCAGAGTTCCCCGGATACTGGACACTCCAGAGTACCCCGGATACTGGACACTCCAGAGTACCCCGGATACTGGACACTCCAGGACTCCAGAGTTCCCCGGATACTGGACACTCCACGACTCCAGAGTTCGCCGGATACTGGACACTCCAGAGTTCCCCGGATACTGGACACTCCACGACTCCAGAGTACCCCGGATACTGGACACTCCACGACTCCAGAGTACCCCGGATACTGGACACTCCACGACTCCAGAGTTCGCCGGATACTGGACACTCCATGCAAGCAATGCTGCTCTGAGTCATCACGTCCGACCGGTTGTCCCTGATCAAGTCAAGTGATACAAGTGTTCGTGCAGTAAGTCACAGAAATGAGATGCAGGAATTAAAGAGCTCTAAATTGTGATACCAAGACTCGTTCAAGTCTAAAACCGTAATGAACCCACCCGAGTATCTTAAATGCGTTCAGTAACTCATAAAACAGTTTTACGTTACTACTAGCCTACCTTCGTGTTTTTATATAAAATGGACTGGTAGTCATACATTCAAAAGATCCAAGTTCATGGACTCTAAAAACAAGATGTTTAAAGTAAAGAATTTCGAAAGCTGGTATGAGTAGCAGAAAGACTTGCCTGAAATAAAGGCACGGGAATGGGCACAGTGGGGACAACGGTTGCAGGGCAGCAACACAAGACTGACAGCTGCACGTGTACACACACGCACGTACTACGAACGTACGAACACACGCACCGCACATCACTTCGATGTGAGACCATGAATGTAAGCCATAATTATAAGAAGCCAAAGTATAAGTCACACGTGTAAACCAAAACTGTAAGCCATCAATGCATGCCATATGTGTAATGAGCCATAAATGTAAGCCATAAGTGTAATAAGCCATAAGTGTAATAAGCCATAAGTGACAGCTGCACGTGTACACACACACGGACGTACCACAAACGTACAAAACACAAACACAGACCGCACTGCATATCACTTCGATGCGACACCGTAAGTGTAAGAGTGTCAACTAGTTGCTCATGTAATCTTTATGCTCACAAGCAGCTTTAATAAGACACAAGGCAGCTGTAAAAAAGTCCCTGTTTGTATTTTTTACAGACGTTCTGTTGTTATCCCTCTGTTGCCCCTGGAGTACATTAGAAATAATTCAGTTCAGTCAACGCTCAAAGCGCGTTCAAAAGTTGCGTGAAAATGCATGAAAAACGAGTGATAATCCACGAAACATTTCGTTCAGTTGAGAAATAATTTGTTCCTAAATTGCATGTGAATAATTCCCTTAATTTTCCTGCTCGTGTGAGAAATGAAGAAACAGCAGCACGCCTCACTGTGCAGCACAGCACACGCCTCACTGTACCGCACATCACACGCCTCATTGTGCAGCACAGCACACGCCTCACTGTACCGCACATCACACGCCTCACTGTGCAGCACAGCACACACCTCACTGTACAGCACAGCACACGCCTCACTGTGCAGCACAGCACACACCTCACTGTACCGCACAGCAGCACGCCTCACTGTACAGCACAGCACACGCCTCACTGTGCAGCACAGCACACGCCTCACTGTGCAGCACAGCACACGCCTCACTGTGCAGCACAGCACGCTATAGTTCACGGTTATGTACAGCACCGGAATTCCACCACCACCACCCTCGTGTGTGGCAAGTAGAATACAGGAAGACACACGGGATGGCCTAATAGATTCATGAGTCTAGTATTACCTCCAAGATATAATGAAAAAACTATTTCAAACCCAACTAATAACTACTGACGTAAAATTTTTTTGCACCAGCATGTGTTAGAAATAAGGTTGGGCTTGCGAAACCGTTGATGCATTACGGAATAGATAGAGTTAAAGTTAGAAGAAGTGGCACCATGCAATATAGAATATCGACACATTAAAAAAGTTAAGTATATACCTAACCATATTAAGAGAGTGGACATCACTACACTCGTAGTGGCACATGCGTACATATGCAGGTTATATATTTTACTACTACGGCGCAAGCTTGTTCTTTTTATTCTAGTAAAAATATATATTTTGTCCGATAATCTAAAGAACAATGAAAAGTTGTCAGAAAAGAAGCGTGTTGAGTAGAAGCATAGTGTTAGTGTCTCCAATGCGTAAGTAATTTTGTTTTTTACTTCAATATTCAATTTCATTTACAGGACATACACACGAATCTTCATCGGAAAACAGAATTGTTGAAAGCACAACAAAATGAACGTCACCCAAAATGACATCAATAGCCACAAAGAAACTACGAATATAGAGAGACAATTTAGACACCGGACTTCAGAATTATCTTTATCAATAACTCGCCCAGCACAACATGACACGACACACAGAGTCAGACGATGTGCATCTGCGACGTACAAAAGAATTTCCTTATAAGCGAAGCGCCGTCAACAAATCAGGCGTCAAGGAATATTTTTCCTAACAAATCACACTAGACTGAGTCAAGTCTCGACCACAGATGATTTTTCTGACGTTTTGTGAGCAGTGGGATCACCGTAACTCAATTTTTTGGAGATGCTGTCTCAAGCTCCAGCAGGAAAAGTTCACGATCGACGCGATGAGCTGCAAAGCTTCATTATTCGTGCGGGACGGCCTGTCAGAAATATCTTTTTAACCCTTTCACGACCAAATTATTTTCATACTCATCAAAATATTGCGCAAATTACCACTTATCTTTACTCATGGCTATGTAATTTTGCCGTAATTTTGAACGATACATTTAGAATATAGGACTAAAAGGACTGATTTTTAAAGTTTGTTTGGGACATATTAACCCAACGGCAGCGAAAGGGTTAAGGTCAAAATTGGTGCCTGTAATTGCAAAATGTATCATCCGTTTTTACTCGAAATAGAAAGTTCAGATTCTCGCGTTTCATGTCACTTACCAGGAATCATCAAATAGATTTCACTGAATTCTTTGGTACTCTTTTTCGAAGTGATGTATTCAAGAACAAGCCTAAATTTCGTGAAAGCTTTCTTAGCATCCCAACCAAAACTGAGTAACCTGACATGCTGTATTTATTTTTGACGGTCTAAATTCGGCAGTAAAAATGTCCACAATATTAGAGGATACATTTAAAGGCTAAATATAAAGTTTTCAACCCTCTGCGTACTATAGGGATATATCAGTCCTAACTCATTCTCATCCTATACCACATAATCAAATCCCACCTACCGATAAGTCACTTTCAAGTAGTCACACGAAACTATCACTCTCACTTCGCTTTGCCACGGAATTTTAGCACTAATTGAACACGATAATCAATCGTCACGAGACTTTGTATCACATTCAAAGACCACATTGTTTCGCTTAGATGAAAATTGCAGCACAATCACACGCTGCTCATGCTGCCGGCAGCGTCTAAACAAGCACAACCGTCACTTGTTCTCCGAGTTCTATAACTGTTGAGTGCAGCGCTGAGTTTATATGCCCTTTATGTCATGTTTTAGAACACTTTCATCCAGAAAAATGCGTCCTGTTTTGTGATTAAAGGTTTAAAATAACTAAGTTTTACTCCCGACAATGCCTTCATATACCAGTGAGCTCGAGGCACTAGACCAGTCACCGCTATCTCGGAGACCCTCATTTGATAAGCAGCTCTACAAGCACAGGCTACAATTAAAAAAAAGCGGATAAGCAACGAGCTCCAAGGTGCCTTATTTAGACTGGAGTACCGAAACGCCGGCAACTGCTAAGGCTGAAAAGAGGTGCGATGGTAGGTAGAATATGCAAACGAGCAAGAGGTGCAAACGAGCAAGAGGTGCAAACGAGC
>VCRD01005373.1:13933-26747 GCA_006783055.1 Trinorchestia longiramus
CAGTACCTAGCATAATGTTTGGCATGAATGTTATGGCATGGAATGGAGGAGACCTTGAAAAGTTGGAGGTGCTGCAGAATAGGGTTGGGCGTTTTGCATTAGGCACCCTGAAATGGATGGCTACAGAAGCTCTTAGAGGGGATCTAGGGTGGAATCTTTTCTGAAAGAATGGTAAAAGCTGTGTTGAATTATAAGGTGAGAATTGAGAAAATGGAGAATAAAAGGTGGGTTAAATGAATCCTTGAATGGAATCTGAGTAAAAGTCATTGGGAGAAAAATGCTGGGGGCCTGCAAGAAAACTGAAGATTCAGGAGACTGTTTGTGTTAGAATTGGAAGAACTATGGACGATTGGTTATTGAGAGGTCATGGAGGTAAAGGAATGGAGTGGAATTGTAATAAGTGGAAGAAAGAAATTGAAAAACTAACAAAAGAGTATGGCCTGAACAAATGGAAGCATAGTATGAATGGGAAAACTACTTTAATTTGGTATGCCAGTAAGAATGTACCAAGGTTTGAAATGTTTTATGATGGAAGTTTTCACAGCCAACTCTTGTTTGCCGTCAGATGTAAGGCATTAAATGTGAATAGGCGTACATGGAGGTGGAATGAGGGGAATACAAGGTTATGTCTGCAGTGTAACAGAGGAGTAGAGGAAACAGTTGAACATCTAGTCTGAGAATGTAGTAAATATAAACATGAGCGAGAGAGCCTCATGGATGTGGTCCATGAGCAATATGGAGAAAACAAGTGGAATGCAAGGTGTGTTGAAGAGGACTCTGGTATGAGTTATCTTGTAGGGCTGGATGAGGAATGTAACATGACTGTTGTGGATGCAATGAAAGATTTCTTAGTGCATGCATGGAATATGTGACAGTGATGTTGAATAGTCATTTTTTTTAATGTGACTACCTGCTAAGCATGTGGGGCTGTTTATGACAAGCTGGATCATCCAGTGATGCCCTCACTTGGCTGGTTCATTTGCATTGAATGACTCGGGGTTGGCCCTAGATTAATTCCTTTAGATGATTCTGGCTCACAGGAGAAAAACTCTGGGATGCCATCCTGTAGTATGCTTTTGTATTAGAGGGAATTGAAGGCCATTACAAAGGCCCCAGCCAAACGCTGGCACTCAAATCTATGTATAAGTCTAAGTCTAGTACCTGCTGATCTGGAACTACGTTGACTAGTTTTTGAAGCCGTAATAAACACAACATAGAGGAAGAACAAGAAGTGACAAACTAGATGTCTCAGTGATGTTATCACTAAGTTGTTTCTTTTGCATGGTGGGAATTATTTAAGACAAAGTTGGCACACAGGTGAAGAACTGTGGAGTACTGCCTTATTGTATGTGTGTGTTTAAGAAGAAATTAAAGGCTGAAATAAAGGTCCAAATTACAGTTGGTACTAAAGTCTATGTTAAAATTTGAGGAAAAACCTATGCACTTTTGAAAGGGCAGTCACACATTTTTTTAATTAATTACTTTGAAAACCTGAGCTGTAGAAGCTAACATTTGTAATAAAAATATTTACAAATATAATATATATTTGTTTAATATTAGTCTGAAGATTATCTTATGAAAAGTTTAGATATTTATTGATGCTATTTTTATTATAAATTTGTCTGTTTGTGATTGAAAGATCATGCATAATAATTGTTTGGAAACTATCTGAAGACAAAAATATCAAAAATTTTAGGCTCCTGTCCATTTTCCAAAGTCTAGATGGATTTAAAGTATATGTGTTGTGGTTCTGCAATCATATGAAATACCAAACTGATCCATGCACATTTATGATAGTTTATCATGCAAACTTTAAATGAGTTGCTTTACAGCAGCAGTGGTTTTGAGTGTTGAGCATCCCTCCTTGTTGTGCAGGAAGACCTGGGTTCAAATCTTGTTGCCATCCTGGTCTATATTCTGCTTGATGACTGGATGACAAGGAATACATATCCTGCCTGCTGCAATGCCTGATGCTCTGAGTTAGATTTACATGAAGCTCATCAAGCACCCCTGTGAGCCTCTATCCCAAGCTCAGCAGTACAGAGAGTGTATTAGGTTTACGGAATTTTAACTTGCAGCAACGTGAGTATAAGTTCCACAAATTCATGTTCTGCTTTAAGGCGATCCGTTCATAGCTTGCAAACTGAGTGTAGTATCTACTAGTTGGTTTGTTCATGTGGCAGAATACATGGTAATGTGGTGCATAAATGAGGAAAATGCTTGTTTGTAACTTGAGGACTCCCTGTACCCAGGCTCAACTACTTGGCAGTGGATCTTTCCAAAAACTCAAGGTAGAGGTTCCTGGGGAGCCTCTACCCCAAGCTCATCTATCCTCTATTCTCTATTTCAAGCTGCACCACAGAAGACAGCAACAGTTGCTAGGAGTATCACTAATTGTAAAATGTTGGTTGAAAGAATTGAAAATCTATTCTATATACTATACTGTACACATGATTAAAATTGAAGTATCTTGCTTCATTTCAAGTTGGTTAGATATTTTATGTCAACATTGACACTTTAGTGTTGTATATGTTTAGCAACAATATTCAATATTATAGATGTTTAGCACCAATATTCAATATTATAGATGTCTAGCAACAATATTCAATATTATAGATGTTTAGCAACAATATTCAATATTATAGATGTCTAGCAACAATATTCAATATTATAGATGTTTAGCACCAATATTCAATATTATAGATGTTTAGCNTCTCACCTTTTGCTCTTGCACATCCATCTTCACTCAACATACATCCCAGGTACTTATATTCCTTAGTTCTGCCTATCTTAACTTTTCCAATATTCTACTCTAACTCTGTCAGTTTCATCACCATTTATAAACATGACTTTACTTTTATCTCCTCCAAATTTTACCTTGAAATCTCTATCACATCCATCCACAATCCCAACATCATTTGCAGTTCATGCTCTGATTCACTAACCACAACAATGTCATTGGCATACAGCAAACAACTCAGTTTCTCCTCTCCAACTTTCAGTCCAAAACCGCTCATTCTCAGGCAAACTGCTAATTCTTCTGCATGTAGGCTAAACAGTAAGGGAGACAGGGTACAACCCTGTCTCACTCCCCTTACACTCCTCACCTGTCCCGTCACCAAATTTCCCAGCCAATATATTGCACATTTATTCTCATACAAACTTTTCACAATGTTCACTATCTTCTCACTAAAACCAATTTTTCCTAGCATGTCTAGCAACCTAATACGGTCTACTCTATCATACGCCTTTTCAATATCCAAAAATGCAAGATACACTTTTTTATTTTATTTTTGCTTTCTTTCAATTATTTCACTTACCACAAACAAATTATCTACACCACGTCTATCTCTCCTAAAACCATTCTGTTCTTCTCCCATTACTCCTTGTTCTTCTACCACATGTTTCATTCTTTCATTTAGGATTCCACATAAAATCTTACTTACTGTGTCGGCCAGAGCAATAGGTCTATAATTTTTTAGTTTTTTCATATTCTTATGTCCACCCTTGTGCAATAAAACTACATTGCATTTATTCCACTCATCTGGGACATTTTCAGTCATCCATATCTCATCAAACAAACATCTCAAGATATCAATTATACTCCCACCACTAGGCTTATAGAACTCATATCGAATTACATCAGGGCCACTTGCCTTCCCATTTTTCACATTTTTTAAAAAAGTTTCAATTTCTACACACATAATTTCATCTACTATTTTTAAATCATATTCCCCAATCTGAAGAGTTACTGGTTCTTCATCAATCAAAGGCTCATTCATTCCACCAATGTCTTCCCAAAAGTCCACAACTGCTTTCACCATTTGTCTGTGATCACTCACTTTGCATCCATCAACTACTAATTCATGGATTTGTACTTCATTACTTCTGTCACTGCCTTGTATGAAATTATACCACTCTTTAATTCCATCTGGACCCTTGTTTCTGAGATTTTCAACTTTTTATCTCTCATCTTTCACTCTAAGCTCATATATCATTCTTTTTACTTTCTGTTGCTGAGCTTTGTATTCATCCATGCACCTTGCCATTCCACTTCTGCAATCCTATGTCTTTTAAACAATTTTCAAATTTTGTGTTGTTTTTTATTCAAAATCTTTCTTCTCATTTGTTCCTGCTTTATCTCTCTCGTAAGCCACTTGGCTTTTCCGGAAAATCTTCTATACTTTACTTTCTCAATTACCTGCTCTGCTGTGGCATACAACATTTTTGCCATCTCTTTGTTCCTGACATTTACATTCCCATTTCTATTCCATTCACATCTTCCAAGCTCTTTATCAAATTCTTCCCAATTTGCTGCTTTCAAACACCAATTGAAGGGTGGACAGCACTAGTGGACTACTTGCATTTTTTCCCGTGGGAAAAAATGCAAGTAGTCCACTAGTGCTGTCCACCCTTCATATAGTAAACTATTGGATCGTAATCGCCTCTGTCAACGCTGTGTTAGCGACAACACAGGAGTGGACTACTTGCATTTTTTTCGGTGGAAAATATATTATATTTTCCACAGGAAAAAATGCAAGTAGTCCCCTAGTGCTGTCCACCCTTCAATTTTCCTTTACACTGCTCATTTCTTGCATAACCTCTGATTCACCCCATTTGTACTTAAGAACAAGCATTCAGTGATCAATATCAATATCAAATTCATTTTCATCCACATACATTTCTCTGACATGTTGTCTTGCTTCATGATTCACAAACATATAGTCAATTGCTACTTTTCATTCCTTACTCTCCCATGTATGCAAACCATTCCCTATTGTGACATTCAAATTTTTCAAACTCATTTCATTCACAGAAATCAATCAATTTATGACCATTTTCATTTACTTTTTCTTCAAGTATACCAACATGGCCATTCATTTCTCCCATTACAATCGCAGGGAACCTGCTAAATTTTTGCACTACTCTTTCCAGTGTGGTATACTTCTTTACATTCTCTTCCTACACTAGTGGTCCTGTGGCTGTCATATAACACACAACTAGAATGATACATTTATTTGCTTGCACCTTTTCACTTCTCATTATCAAAATATCTTCATTCTCAAGTTCATTTTCAACACAAATTTCTTCCAATCTCCAATTTAAAGCATTCTTCACAATCAGTCCTACTCCTCCACCCTTCTTCTGCCACTTAACACAACCTTTACCTATCATTTGATATTTATTTTCCTTACACACCATCTTGCATCTGAGTCTCTACTACACCTACACAGTCTAGTCTTCCCTTCTCAAATTCTTCTGCCAGGTCATCAAAACTTTCCTACCTTCCATTCACGAACATTTATGCATCCAAACTTTACAACATTTCCAAAACATTCATCTACTCTTTTTTCATCAACTTTCTTTTAGTCCATTCTACCTTCCATGAGGAGATGGGTGGCCTTGATCCAGCAAATGAATCTCTGGGAGAGTTTTGTCTCCCCTTCTTGTGAGAGGTGGACTCCATCTCTCAAGAAAATCCTAGCCTGGATCAGATCATCCATATCCAGGATGCTAGAACTGACTTCATGCTTCCGTATACTCTCCGCTTTTATAACAAGTATCCTCTCATGCAAATCTCTATTTAACTCTTTATGCAACCATTCATACTCCTCATTACAAGTTGGTCTTCTCAACAAACTTGTGACAGCCACTCTCACATTCTTCTTTCATGCTCTTTCAACCATTTTCATAATCGCATTTACTGTCTCTTCCCTTCCATTCTCAAGCAGTCCATTTCTACGTCCTTGTACTATCACCATGCCGTCATTTATGTCATCAATCACCTTTTCAGCATACTCACAAATTTATTTTACTCTTTTTCCTCTCAAACTTGTACATCCACTACATCCACTCATCCTTACATGCCTATCAACATTCTTAATCATGCTATCTCCACATATTCTTATCACTGGCCTCACTCTACCTTGCATTCCGATGGACGTGAATGCCGATGGACGTGAATGCAGATGGACGTGAATGCAGATGGACGTGAATGCCGATGGACTTGAATGCCGATGGACGTGAATGCCGATAGATTTCTAGCAGTTAGACTGGGTAAAAGGGTAGAAGTAGTCTTGTTTACTGTTTCTCTGTAGCAAAATTCCGGACACCGCACACGTCACATTTTCACCGCACAAGATCTAGACCGCCTTCACATTGTTTTGATTTGATTTGGAGAGCGGTAGACTACTGAGTCAACAGATCTCTTCCACAACCGCGGACAAAAGAAGCATCAAGAGTAAGGCAAACTTTGCCGGCATAGTTGTTTACAAAATATAATTTATCTTCCTTGATCCAAAGACTAAACATCACAAAAAATATATTTTAGCTTGAATTTCTCTTTGGTTTCAACTTGCACATAGACATATTTTAATGCAATAGTTATGTATGGCATTCATAATCAATCCTATTTATTTCCTTTTAATGTTTTTTTGGAACATGAATGAAAATGCACAAGGCGAACCAGACTTGACTCTTTCGTCATACATTCACTTTACTGGTTTTAAGTTGTCACTGGAAAATGACTGAAATTTTCTCCTCTCCTAGCAAGGAACCACAGTATATGAGCTCTATTCTGTAAATCACTTTATTTACTTCTATGTATACACTAGGAATGAACTAGTTTTCATATATGATACATTTTCATTCATCGCAAACAAAATGTTTTCTTTGGGACAAGCTCGTTCTAAAACGAGTTTATACAAAATGTCTTCAATATCTCTATTTGATTTATGCTACAATGGTAAAAACATATCTCAAGTCTGGGAACACATTCACAAATTTCAACTTTACTATATCTCTTCGACATTATTTTCTGAACTTCTCGAACCTTGTCTAAAGCATAATTAGTATTACTATATTCCTAGTTCAACCACCGCTATCTAAGGCAAAATTTCGTTAACACAAACATTGTCAAATTCTCCAGTCCATTTCATATCATCAAGCTTCCTGAATGCAGCAAAGGCATTGTCAGTATAAGCTGTGTCAGTTTTTCTGCATTTCACCTGTGTCTGAAACTTTAATCCTCAACTCTAAACATAAAGCTAATGCATCACCTTCCTAATGCAATTCTCATCATTCTATATCAGCAATTTAAACGCCCAAAGTAACAATTTTAAACACCTTCTTAACATCACTTTCGCTGGCAATTGGTTTGATATACTAAATACTTCAAACTTTGGTAGCAATTAGAAATTTCCTACATAGTTTGTAAGGATTCCCGTGCACGTCGTTGATTCAGCGCTCACGTGCACATAAACACGCGACTCAACATCACACGGTCACCTATCTTCACAATCTGAATGTGCATACCTCGGTACTGTCTATCAGTCATATTCTTGATCACAAGTAATATAGTCTATTTAATACAAACTTCGGGGTAGATGGTTACCCTATGGTTGGTTGGGAGTTTCCCGCATAGATTCTGTACACAGAGCGAGTGCCACAATAATTTTGAAACTCCAAATGTACCCTACTGAACAATGTCAGCCACTACTCACCACGAGCACACAGTGTTTATATTCCAACATTTAGCTTCCAGTTGAACATAGTGACGAATAGATAGCTCAAGCGAGATGTAAGAAATACTAAGTGTGCTGAAAAAAATACTCTAATTTGCTACATTTTATTGGAACAATACACAAGAAAGATTGCTTAAATTTTAATCACCGGTTAACACCAACTTAAAAAACACCAAGTACTAGGTGCAGCTAAATGACTTCCCTTTTTTCAAAAGAAGTTCTTTTTAAAAAAAATTATGTTTCCGTATTCGATATACGCGAAGAATAAGCGGACTGAATGCTGTTGAGCAGGGATTCCAGCTGAAAAATGAATGTCACTTTGAACAGTATATATTCGCTACGTTTTATGCAGAAACTGAATCTTTGAAGTCATCTAATAACAAAGGAAGGTTATTTCTGAAGGCGTGCGCGGGCTGCAGAAGGAGCTGTTGCCAGGTGCTGAGTTCTGAAACTTCAGCCCGCACGCTCCCAACTCCAATGCACAGCGTACTCGTAATATAGCCCACGTCACAGTACAGTAAAGAATAATAGAATCACATGGGAGGGGGGTCGTCAATGACCACCCCAACGACGGTTTTTAGGCGGGAACGTGATCCATGACGTAATAATTGTCTTGGCGCTGATTGGTCAATTTTTTGAAGGGGCGGGGCGACAAATGCCGATACGACACAAAAGACTGCCACAAGTGGGCTCGAACTCGCGCTACTGAGAATTCCCAACCATGTACCCAGGACACTTACCACACGTCCACGAGATATATCAGCTTGTGCGACGTTTAAATCAATTTAACACTAGAACAACGAAGTGGGCCTGGGAGGTTCAATGTCAAAATTAACAAGCCCGTCTAATATTGTATTCATGAACCTCACTTAATAATAACATTTATGGAACAGTACATATGACTTTTCTGTTACGTAGTTTGAAAGAAAAATAATTGAAAAATGACAGAATTCAACTTGTTGGACTAAAACTCCTTTCTGTGTTACTCGATCTAGAAAATTATACACTTCTCTGTAATGTGAAAATTATAATTTTTTGGTGTTAATTCATCGTATTCTCAGAGCGAATATCACTACAGATGAATTTATTTTTGCACCTTCTATTATGCATGAACTGAGTGCACTCAGAGCATCCCAGAGTGTCTTATTCAATATTAACATTGTGAGTATGAAAATAGAATTTCAATGGTAGAAGCGGAACTACAATCAAATTAAAGAGAAAAATAAGATATTCCTAATAATTTTGTTATGCGCATGTGCATTGTTTGTTTAATTCTATCTCTGCACTTTATTACATCTCGTAATTCTTATCTAAATTATATGTATTTATGTAGTAGCAAATGTACCGACCAGCATTAGACCATTGTTTCAAGCTGTTTCCCAATGGTTTTTATTGCTTTGAAATCAGCATAAATTTGACAAAGTGACCGTTGGTCTGACTTGTGCGCCATGATTGGTTGACTTGCGTGTACGTCACGTGTCCCCACCCCTCACATAATTCCATGACGTCAAAATTGAAAGTGCTGCTACTAGTCTTAACTGTACTGTGGCCCACGTACTCAGGCACACAATGTGCGCAATTGTCTTTATGGAACATGCACAAAAACTTTATAATGAAAACTATTGTGCAAGACTAAGTGCAAACCATAACGCGACATCTTTTCTCAATGTTGCACTACGTATGTCAATAGTTACTCAACTAACGAATGATTACAATTAGATACTTAAAACAGCGTATATCTCACCAAAAACACCATTAGAAACACTCAACTGAAACTTAATATTTTCTAAGGCAATGACTAATACAATTTACTAAACGAGTAGTTGTTTTCTACCACGTTTTTCATTACTCTACCTTCTACTGCCTTGTCTACGGTCACAGAACTACAGGGTGTCTCAAAAAAATGTACTCACCCTTTAACCGTTGCTAACATGCTGTCTTCTTTGTGTTGCAGGTGTGAGGTTCGAACCTTTGCGAACAAGATTCTTTAATCACATTTAATCATGTTCGCAAAGGTTCGAACCTCACACCTGCAACACAAAGAAGACAGCATGTTAGCAACGGTTAAAGGGTGAGTACATTTTTTTGAGACACCCTGTATAATCACAATTCACAAATGATTGAACACCTCACCCTTGCCGTTGTGAGGAGCTCGGTGCTGCTTAAGAGTATTCCTATAAATAGAGGAATAGTCACAAAACTAGCATCTATGAAAATGACCTACCGCAAGCTTGCTCGCTAGCTGCGCCTTCATACTGCCATTATAGGCAGAAGAATAATTACAACTTGCACTTGAATACTTCACCTACGTATGTCATGGCTCTCCGCTAGATGTCGCTTCAAAGACCTATTGCGGACACAAGAATAGTCACACAACTCGCAGTTCACTTATTTACTGATGCTGTGCTTGTTAGCTAAATGCCGTTCTAGGTTGTAATTGCTGGGAGATGAGTATGCACAATATGCGCACTGCAATAATTTTCCTATTTGATGCTTACTTGCTAGATGAGCGCTGAAATTACATTTTTCGGTAGAAGCATATTCACACAACTCACACTTCAATACTTTCCCTATCCCATGCTTGTTTGCTAGATAGATCTTTAAAGTGGAAAGATAGGCAGTAGAATATTCACACAACTCACACTTCAACTTTCTACCAATCTTGTGTTTATTACCTAAATGCCCCTTCACTTGATACTTTCGTGTACAGGTGAAATCACAGAACTCACACTCCAAGAAAACACCTAATCTATGTCAACATTTTCCCATTTCCGTGCTTACCAGCAACATGGTTTAGTAAATCACGTTGACTAGCACATGAGTAGTCACAGTATTCACACTTAAACGGTTTCCCTATAGCATGTTTAGCTGCTAGATGACCCCTTAAAGCTGACTTCCAGGCAGTAGAATATTCACACAACTCGCACTTCAACATTTTCCCCTTTCTGTGTTTGCAAGCAAGATGCATCTGTAGAGAATCGTTCCTAACAGATGAGTAATCGCAGTACTCACACTTTACTACATTCCCTATCCCATGCTTGCTTGCTACATGCCTCTTTAAATTGGAATAATGGACATTAGAATATTCACACAACTCACACTTCAACATTTTCCCCTTTCCATGTTTGCTAGCAAGATGGAACTGTAAAGAATCGTTTCTAACCGAGGAGTAATCGCAGTACTCACACTTCAATACTTTCCCTATGTTATGCTTGTTTGCAAGATGGCTCTTTAAAGTGGCACGATAGGCAGTAGCATATTCACACAACTCACACCTGAACATTTTTCCCTTTCCATGATTGCTGGCAAGATGCTGCTGTAAATAACAGTTATAAGCAGATGAGTAATTGCAGTACTCGCACTTAAAAAGTTTCCCTACGTTATGCTTGTTTGCTAGATGGCTCTTTAAAGTGGTACGATAGGCAGCAGAATATTCACACAACTCACACTTCAACATTTTCCCCTTTTCGTGTTTGCTAGCAAGATGCCGCTGTAAAGAATGCTCATGAGCACATGAGTAATGACAGTATTCACAGTTAATAAGTTTCCCCATGGCATGTTTAACCGCTAGATGTTCCCTTAAATACCTGATAGAGGCAGTAGAATATTCACACAACTCGCACTTCAACTTTTTACCAATGTTGTGTTTATTACCTAAATGCACCTTCAGTTGATTATTTTGTACACAAGTGTAATCACAGAATTTACACTCTAAGAAAACACCCAATTTATGTCTTGCTGCAAGGTGGAAAGTAAGGTTATCTTTCCGATTAGTGCTGTAATCACAAACATTACACAGAAACTTCTGGTGGCTGCCACGTTTAACCTCTACGTCCCTGTTGGTACCTGACACTTCTGCTGGTACCTGACAATTTTGCTGGTACCTGACACTACTGACGGCACCTGACACTTGTGATGGTACAGAGTCAGCGCCCTCTTGAGATGCTGCAGCTGATCTCTGATGAACAGCACTTGTGTTGCACGCACCAGAGCTGCCTTCCTGCAACTTGTCGTCTGCTTCTGCGTGCCCTAAACGTGCCCCAGCACACACCTCGTCTTCTCTCTTCATAGTAAGGGTAGAAGAGACTGCATTTGAACTAACCTGTGACAGATAACTTAAGTCTTGAAAAGGTAAAAATTATTTCCTAGCACTTATAGCATTCCAAAACAGACATTCGGGCAACGTATGTAAAATGCATATCGTAACCCAAACTACAACAATTAAACATCGTTATTTCAACGAAGAAAGCAGGATTTCCTAATCTTTTCAACTGATTTAAGTTTATGAAATAATTTCATTAGAAACAGAAACTACTAAATTGCAAAGAAATACTAATCAAAATTAAATTTAACACGGCAATATGATCTACTCATATATCAACCAAGCAGCAAGATCAAATTGACTTTCAACTATAAGGTAACAAGATAGCTCCCGTAAAAATTCCACGGTTTAATTTTGATACATAAGATATCATTATGGAACCGAATGAATAAAACGATTTACGACGAATTATTGTGTCCCAATTAAATATTTTTCATGAATATAGACAAAACTTCAATTCTGTATCTTATCTACAGATAATATGGCTTAGATAGTACCGTTTGAAATTCTATGGTTTAATCCTTTCGCTATCGTCAGGTTAATATGTCCGAAACGAATTTAAAAATCAATCTCTTTAATCCCATACTCTAAATGTTACGTTCAAATTACAAGAAAATTACATAGAGATCAATAAATATAAGTGGTGATTTGTGCAATATTTGGATCAGTATGAAAATAATTTGGTCATGAAAGGGTTAAAAGTGATAAAATTAATGATCTATGAAATAAAATACATTTTTCAATGTTACCCATGGTACTATCAGAACCTGAATATTTTTCATAAATGTATACAAAACTTCTTTTCCGTATTTTATCTACCGGTAACATGGCCGTGTATGAAAAAAGGCTAATAACATGAAAAATGAAGTATTTTAATGTTATCCGACGCTTTGTTATCCACAATACAATGCTTGTAATATATGCATACCCATTCTCATTTCAGTTCAATAAATTTTCATCAGTAATAGATGAGAAAGGGACGAACACACACAGATAGAGACAGATGGAGATATACTGTCTATTATACATGTTGACCATTGTACATTAATTAACACAACACTGAACTGAAGCAAAAATCAGAACCGTATCCATCTTTTGAACATCTTTATCATGCCAGCAGCAACCCAAGACTTAAAGGCAGGACACAGCAGGTCAGGCAGGACAGCAGGTCAGGCAGGAGAGCAGGTCA
>VCRD01005374.1:0-10611 GCA_006783055.1 Trinorchestia longiramus
TCCTTTAAATTTCCCTCACAGAAATTGTTTTTTCCGGAAATTTCTCTTCTCAAATTGTGTCGCTTTGATGTCGTCAAAAGGAAGACTCGTTTGTCAGAAGTTTGATGACAAGAAACGTTTGATAGAAGTTTGATAACAAGAAACGTTTGTCAGATGTTTGACGACAAGAAACGTTTGTCATGTGTTTGACGACAAGATACGTTTCAGATGTTTGATGACAAGATACGTTTCAGATGTTTGATGACAAGATACGTTTGTCAGATGTTTGATGACAAGATAAGTTTGTCAGATGTTTGATGACAAGGAAGGCTTAAAATAATTTCACACTAAGGCTTCATGTTTGGAAACTTTAAACCTAAATCTCTCTTGCCAAGATTGCAAATGTATTTTCAGTCATTTTCCCTTTCGATGATTTTTCTAACACTTTCTTCTTATGCCAAATTTCTCTCAAATATCTCAATCTCGTCCCTGTCATTTTCATTTGCGTCTTATTTTTAGTAAAATTTAAAGTCGCTAATAAATAATTTCCTATAAAATATCAATCTCCCTGAAGTTTCATTTCCCCTGAAGTTTCATTTCCCCTGAAGTTTCATTTCCCCTGAAGTTTCATTTCCCCTGAAGTTTCATTTCCCCTGAAGTTTCATTTCCCCTGAAGTTTCATTTCCCCTGAAGTTTCATTTCCCCTGAAGTTTCATTTCCCCTGAAGTTTCATTTCCCCGGGAATTTAATTTCTGCGACATGGCCTCACTGACTTTCATTTATTTCTGAACCAGATATCATTCCCCGTTAAGTTTCACATCTACTCCATGACATTTTTTATTCTCTAACAACCAAATGTCCTTTTCCTTACAATACAAATGTCTCTAAAATTTCGTTTCCTCTTAAATTGCAATTTCCCTGAAATCTTATTACAGTGGCAATGCATTCTATTTTCTGGAGAACAAAATGTCGCTTTCCGCAAAATTTCCTTTGGGTGGCATGGCAATTTCTTGAAATGTCATTTTATTTCCCCCAGAACCAGGACGGAGATCATCCAGACGCAGTAAGAACTCACTAATGGCAAAAGTTCGAGCTATTGAACGGCTGCAGAACAGCAACAGCAAAAATAACAATAAAAGCAACAACACCAGCGACGATGGCATCAATGACGACATCAAGACCGACGAAGCCCTCAGCAACAGGAGGACTGGCAACAGTACCAACAGGAGGAATGGCAACAGCAGCAGGAGGAGTGGCAACAACAGCAACAGGAGGAATGGCAACGGCAATACCAAGAATAAAAAGAACAGAAAGAGTCACAATTCGGTAATAGTTAGGTATTCTTCTGTTGCCGACGAGTAAATACTCTTCAGTGTTTAAATAGTTTATACCAGCTTATTAGGATTAATGCTTTTGAGAATCTATGATACCAGCTCACTAGGGTAATACTTCTGAGTATTAAGAATATCAGGTCATTAAGGTAAACAATGTTGAGTATCTAGGATACCACCTCATTAGAGTAAATATTTTAAATATCTAGGATTCCAGCTCAGTAAGGTACACTCTTGAGTATTTAGGATACCAGCTCATTAACCTGTTAAGCGTTATTTACATCATATGATGTTTGTACGAGTTGCATCCTAACGGTAACTTACTCCGTATGATGTGATGCGCGACGGTACCACAGCAGTGTTAACATCATTTGATGTTATAATGTCTATTTGTTCGATTAGCGAGTGAATTATTGGCTCAATTAGTTTAGTGTTCAATTATTGTCGAGTGAGCGGTGACCGTTAACAGGTTGAGGTAAACACTTGAGTATCTGAGATACCAGCTCATTAAGGCAAGCCCTTTTGAGTATCGAGGATACCAGCTCATTAAGGCACGCACCTTATAATATCTAAGATACCAGCTCATTAGGGTAAAATATTTTCAGTATCTAGAATACCAGCTCATTATGGTTAGCTTTTTTGAGTATCAAGAATACCATCTCATTAAAGTAAGCACTTTTGAGTATCTAGGACTCCAGCTAATTAGGGTAAACTCTTTTGAACGTCTAGGATGCCACCTAATTAAGCTTAACCCATTTGAGTATTTAAGATATCAGCTCATTAAGGTAAACACTTTTGAGTATCTAGGATGCGAGATCATTAGGGTAAACACTGTTGAGTATCAAGGATACCACCTCATTAGATTGAATATTTTCAAGAATTAGGGTACCAGCTCATTAGATGGAATATTTTCAAAATTTAGGATACCAGCTCATTAGGTTAAGCACTTTTGGGTATCTAGGATACCAACTCATTGAGGTTAACACTTTTGAGTGTCTAGGATACCAGCTCATTTGGGTAAAAACTTTTAAGTATGTAGATTACCAGATCATTAGGGTCAATATATTTGAGTAACTAGGATACGAGCTAATTAGGGTAAATAATTTTGAGTATTTAAGATAACAGCTCATTACTGTAAGCACTTTTGAGTATCAGAGATACCAGCTGATTAGGGTAAACATTTTTTGAGAATCTAAGACAAAAACTTATTAGTGTAAACACTTTCGAGTATCTAGGATACCAGCTCATTAGGGTAAAGACTTTAGTATTATGGTTACTAGCTCATTAAGATAAACGCTTCTGAGTGTGTAGGTTACTAGCTCATTAGGTTAAACACTTTTGCGTATAAAGAATACCAGCTCATTAGGGTGAACCTATTTTTAGTATCGAGGATACCACCTCATTAGGGTAAATACGTTTGAGCATTTAGGATACAAGCTCATTAAGGTTAACATTTTGAGCTTCTAGGATACCAGCTCATTAGGCTAAACACGAGTATTTAGGATACCACCTCTTTAAGTTGAACATATGTGAGTATTTATGATATCAGCTCAGTAGGATAAATGTTTTTGAGTATTTAGGATACCAGCTTATTAAGACGAACACTCGAGTATTTGGTATACCAGCTCATCAGGATAAATACTTCCGAGTATCTAGGATACCAGTTCATTAGGGTAAACTTTTTTAGGTATCTAGGATACCAGCTCATTAGGGTAAACTCTTCTTGTTTATTTATTCACAAATGAATTTGCTGTTCTTTTCTATTGAACAAACTTGCATTCATTTCCAAATGAATTTACAGCTATTTTTTAATGAATAAATTTACATTTATTTCCAAACGAATATGCATCGATTTTCTAATGAATAAATTCGTATTTATTTACAAATGAATTTACTGTTATTTTCTAATGAATAAATTCGTATTTTTTCCAAATGAGTTAGGAGTTATTTTCCAGTAAATAAATTCACATATATTTCCAAATGAATTTGCAGTTATTTCTAATAAAAAATTTACAGTTATTTCCAAATGAATTCGCAATTTTTCTTAATGAATAAATTTGTATTTATTTTCAAATGAATTTCCATTAATTTTTTAATTAATAAGTTTACATTTATTCACAAATGAATTGACATTTATTTTGTTATGAATAAAGTTGTTTTAAATACACAATGGTCACCCAGGACCAGCGACAGGGAGCAGCCTCCCACTCTCCCACCAACACCATCTGGGGCCCCAACGGTAAGCTGCATAAAATACATGAAACCTATACATGCAATATATACATAAAATATTTTCATGTGCAAATAGAATAGAATGAGGCTTTAGGAACGAACCTTCTGGCCCATTCTTGAGTCGGATAATTACTTCGATAATTATTCGGTTGTTTACCCAAGTCCCATGCCGTATTTCTAGCCGCGTCTACCATGTCAGCAGCGGGATACTATTATGTAGATGGATGAAGTGTTAGAAACGGGAAGTGAGCTGGATACTTTACTATGTTATAAAAGCTGTTGTGTATTTATTTATTTATTTTTTCTATTGTGCTGTTTGTTTGTATATTTGTTTATGAATAAGTATATTTCCTGCCCCTTTCACTGTTGAATTATATAAGAAAAATTAATAGAAAACAAACCATTACTAAAGAGTTGAAATAAAGTGTCTATCTAAGTATTGGCTTCTCAATGGACCGGGTATACATGTATTGTGCGCATTATATTGTGGATACTAAGAGAACTGAATTACTATAAAATACCTAAATTATATATATGATACGTGCATGTTTGTATATTAAATATCCGGGATATGTAACATATATGCATACCTATATCATGCATCTCCCAGGTATATGTATACCTATATCTCATGGATTTTACTTATCACGCATATACATATCGTACCTATCATACTTATATATGTAGGTATCATGCACATATATAACATACCGCACCCATCTATAACATACGTATAAAACATACTGTATCACACACATGGATAAAATACGTATGTGTATAATATACCATATCACATACATATATAACAAACGTATATAGCATACCATACCATACTATACTATACACAACATACATATATATGATACCATACCATACACATACATGTATGACATACCTTTTCATACACATACATGTATATAACGTACCATGTCATACACATATATAACATACCTTATCATACACATATGTAAAATACCATATCATACACATATATAACATGGCACACCATACACATATATAACATGGCACACCATACACATATATAACATGGCACACCATACACATATATAACATGGCACACCATACACATACATAACATGGCACACCATACTCGTACATAACATAACACCATACACATATTTAATATACCATACCATACACATCTACTTATATCGATAGTGTATCTCCATCCCTCTTTCTCTCTCTAGGTGTGTGTCCGTCCCATTACTTCCTATGTATTACTGAAGAAAAATTTCAGAAATGAAATCAAAACAGGCGTACATGTATAACAAGCATTGTATTGTGGATACCAAAGCTGCAGGATTACTATAAAAAAATTTTCCCCATTATTAGCTACCTTTTCCTACACAGGCCATATTATGGGCAGATAAGATACAGAATGAAAGTTCGTTATGTATTCATAAAAATATTTAGGTCCTGGTAGTACCACGGGTAAAACTGAAAAATATATTTTATTTTATATAACCGGCATTTAATTCCTTTTAAACCGTGGAGTTTCTACGGGTGCTATCTAGGCCATATTATCGATAGATAAGATACAGATGGAAGTTCTGCATGTATTCTTGAAAAAATTTCATTTAAAAACAATTATCTGTCGTAAATTTTTAATACCTCTGTATTTCTCATAATTTCAAATTAGTCAAATCGAATAAAAGTTATAACGCAATTATGTATCGAAAAATACCTAATTTTATCATTTTTAGACCCTGGGATTTCCATGCATTAAAAAAAATAGTGCATATTTATTGCACATTATTAATAACATCACTGTTACCTCTTTCTAGATGTTATAGCTCACTGAACAAAAGTTAAGAAAGTCTCCGGACTTTGCATCAAATATTTAAGTATCTCGAGCTGACAGGACATAACACTCTACGGATTTTACAACAAACATTTAACTATCCCACATAAGGCTACAATTTGGCATTTGAGTGTTGGATATCTTTTGTATCAAGCGTTTGATTTTAATTTATGTGTGAAAATTTCATGAATATGTAGTTATTTCATGAATATGTTGAGCATTTATCTAGATTTGGTACGCGCTGAAATGGTTTTTCGTGTAAAAGTGTTTTCAATTGAGGTGCTAATTATATTCTGATGTAATAGAACTATTAATATGAGCAAAGATTAGATATAAACACCATAGAATAAAAGAATCGTGAATATTAACTGCTGAACTTTGAAAAATAGGAGTGCTGTACCGCATAACTCTACCATTTTGTGTACTACTGAAGAAACGTAATAGATTGAAAATAAATGTATCTCTACATTAAAATTCTTAATTAATTACAATATCAAGCATCTGTTTAAAAACACCAGTCGTATTATCATTTCTGATAATCATGGGCAAAACCGGAAAACGTTTTTTCATAAACCTTTAATTGTATATTTTTTAAGCCGTCGAATTTTTACGGATACTATCTAGACCATGTTATCGATGGAAGAAGTTCTGTATATATTAATGAAAAATATTCATTTAAAACACGCTAATTCGGCTTAAATCTTTAATACATTCGTTTTTATAATAATTTCAAATTATTCAAATCTAACCCGTGAAATTTCCACGGAAACTGTTTAGTGTATACCATATGATACACATGCATGTCTAACACACGTGCACGCGTGTTCAGAGTGCTCACAGGAAGCGCTGGCTGCGATGGGCAACAGGATGCTGGACTGGTTCTCTGTTGTGATGAGCGACACGCACCCCAGCAGGCAGTCAACCACCTTCAGAGGTGGGGGTGAGGGAGTGATGGGGGCATGAGGGAGTGATGGGGGCGTGGGGGAGTGATGGGGGCGTGAGGGAGTGATGAGGGAGTGAGAGTAAAACTCTAAAACCAAAGAAAGTCCGAACACTTAAATATTATTTCCCAATACCCGCGTTTCTTTCAATTTTGTTACTGGACACAATACATGAATGAGATAATTTGAATTTACTGGACTCTACTGGACAGCCCCGTCGTGGTGCAAGCGAGAGGTGGCCTGGATGCTGGGCCATCTGGACAGTGATGGCTCTGGAGTGCTGGAAGCCAGGGAACTTTTCCAGTTGGAGCACGACGACCGTGAGCGCTGCATTAAACCTTTCCTGGACAGATGTGACCTGGACAGGTGAGATTACTGGACAGATGTGACCTGGACAGGTGAGATTACTAGACAGATGTGACCTGGACAGGTGAGATTACTGGACAGATGTGACCTGGACAGGTGAGATTACTGGACAGATGTGACCTGGACAGGTGAGATTACTGGACAGATGTGACCTGGACATTTGCACTACCATGACTGGACAGGTGGTGCACTACCATGACTGGACAGGTGGTGCACTTCCATGACTGGACAGGTGGTGCACTACCATGACTGGACAGGTGGATTGGTCATATTTATAAAGGAACTCTGTCGAAAGAAGAACTCTACAATTTTATTTTTATATTTATATATTTTTTAAAACTGGTGAATATTTTCCTTAAAGTTCTAATTCAAGAAACTGTAAAGTTGATTTATGTAATTGACTTATAAATTTAAAATCTATTTCGTTCGTTATGAAATGCCTGATTTTTTCTTATTTTTAGTTTTATACTGATACAATCGCAGAATAGTTTTTATAAATTATTTTACTCACATTTTAATCAACATTTGCTTAATGCCTTTACTTGATTCACCTTTCTCTAATATTGTGTGGGTAGGCTTTGGAAATAAGGATAATTAGTGGCTTGTTTTTATATTTTACCTGCGCTGATATCAATCTAGTAATGGTAACAATTAACTTTGTATGTTATATACCTCGCNCTGTCAGTTTACATATATTGCCAGTAAATATACATATATTTATTGGCTATCGATATACATATATTTATTGACTGTCAATATACATATATTTATTGACTGTCAATATACATATATTTATTGACTGTCAATATACATTTATTTATTGACTGTCAATATACATTTATTTATTGACTGTCAATATACATTTATTTATTGACTGTCAATGTGCAAATATTTATTGACTGTCAATGTGCAAATATTTATTGACTGTCGGTATACGAATATTTATTGACTGTCAATATACATATATTTATTGGATGTTATTATACACATATTTCTTGGCTGTTATTATACATATATTTCTCGACTGTTATTATACATATATTTATTGGCTGTTATTATACATATATTTCTCGACTGTTATTATACATATATATATTGGCTGTTATTATACATATATTTCTTGACTGTTATTATACATATATTTATTGGCTGTTATTATACATATATTTACTGAATGTCAATATACCCATATTTATTTTGGCAACATTGCAGGGACGCTCGCCTGGCGGGCCGGGAATGGTGCAAATGCTACGACAAGAGCGAGCGTCCGTGCGCTGCCCTGCGCACAGCCAGTCAAGGACTGCTAGGTGCGGTGGTGGTGGCTGTGGTGGTTGGTGCCAGTAGGAACGATATGAAGGACAGTGTGGCACAGGAACACCTAAGTATAGGGGTAACACGGTGTAGGGATACTAGGAAGGTTATAGAAATGGCCGTTTTTCGCACGTGTTTTGAGTGGTGGAGGTTTATGGGTAGGTGGTGGTTGGTGCCAGTAGGAACGATATGAAGGAGAGTGTGGCACAGGCACACCTAAGTATAGGGGTGACACGGTCTAGGGATACTAGGAAGGTAATAGAAATGACCGCATTACTCACTTGTGTTGAGTGGTGGTCTGTCCATGGGGTTTGTTCATATGGATGGTCTTTATAAGGAGTTAAGTGTTGTTTTTACATTGATAACCAGGGTTAGTGGTAGAGGAAGCTAGGTCGGACCAACCACCTCTTCCTTATATACCTCACATGACCTTGTGGTGTGCAGGGAGGCGGGAGCTCAAGAGCATATGACAGTTTTTGATTTTTACTAATTTTCTAGATTTTCCAGATAAATATGTGGAATTGTAGCTCAATGGGAAGGACGTAATGGAGATTAATATGCGTAAATCAATTTTGATCATTTACGAAATGGGCAATTTATATTTAAAAATGATGAAATGATCACCTGGGTCGTTACTTGAATGCAATGAGTAGCATTAGTAATAATTTTGGGCTGCGAATACTGAAACAAGAACTGGTAGATTGGTTTTTGTAGATAGAAAGGATATAATTAACCCAGAAAATTACCACTACGTAAAAATCACTGCAGTGATAATTTCAATAAGACTCGGCATCCTCACGTAAAGCTAAGAAAAAACAGGAGTTTTGACGTCTAAATGTTCCCCACATTATTTTGGAGGAGGAAAGGCCTCCTTCATCGCCAGACCTGAATCCTCTTCATTACAGCATCTGGTCCGTACTGGAGAGTTAGGTTTCAGCGACACATCACAGAAATTTTTATTCACTAAACTTAAAACTTAAAAAAATACAAAAAGTGAAAAAAAGAAAGAAAAATTCTTAAAATAAAAATCCATCGACCAGTCTTTCATTACTCGTGTAGGTAATTCTCTAAGCGTCTTTAGTCTTATATAGTAACAAACTTAGGTCATATTGATTAAAATGTGTTAATATCTAAGTCATTTAATATTTAACTATTATTTCGTATTTAAAATAACTGTAGAACACCATGAGTGGATAAATGATGGAAAGTACAGGGTGTCCATAAAGTCACACAAGTCTTTCATAAAGACTCAACAGCACCTCTTTCACAAACAGGGTCCTTGAAACACAAAAATTCAAAATGTGGTTAAAATTTTAATAAACACTCAATACAATAAAACAAACCTGAATAAAATATTTTATCAATTACATTTGTGATGCATTTTTGAAATGGTAAAGAACTTTATGGACATCCTATAGATCCTGAAACTCTTACAGTTTTCATGGTCGAGGCACCGGGATGAGCTCACGTGTACTGACCTGAAAATTTCTTTTTTTCAACACGTACAAATGTGACAAAAGTTTACTAATGCGTATTGATCTGTGTTATGATGCTAGTGTTCTTTAAACATTTCATGTTCATTGTATCTTTAGACTGTGTTGAAACTCCATGTATTTATCTGCAAAATTCAAGAACTTACTATCATCAAAAATGTATATTATATATGTTACAATGAAAAAAGCTCGTATACTTCTGGGTTAGCCTCTATGAAAAACTATTAATTTCGGTTAAAATATTTCTTGATTTACTTTCATTTCTGCAACATTGATTCCCTATTAATTTTGAATGCAAGCTTTCTGCCTCTAATATTTTATACTACGCTTTTACTGCTCTTATTTATATTGCTCTTCTCTATCCTTTTATGTTGCCCCCTTTAATACTGCCCCCTTTCATACTGACTCCCTTTCACACTGACTCCCTTTCACGCTGACTCCCTTTCACGCTGACTCCCTTTCACGCTGACTCCCTTTCACGCTGACTCCCTTTCACACTGACCCCCTTTCACACTGACCCCCTTTCACACTGACCCCCTTTCATGTTGTCACCAATGTGTACCCTGTACCACAGGAGGGTACATCCCCGAGTGTGACAGCGAAGGCTGGTACCGCGCAGTACAGTGTCATGGTACCGGCAGCTTGTGCTGGTGTGTTGACCGTCATGGTGTGGAGCTTCCTTACACACGTACCCATGGCAGGCCCAGATGTGGTACGTGGTACCAGTGTACCTGCTGGGTGTACCTGTTGGATGTACCTCTTGTTGCTGGGTGTACCCGCTGGATGTACCTGCTGGGTGTACCTGCTGGGTGTACCTGCTGGGTGTACCTGCTGGGTGTACCTGCTGGGTGTACCTGCTGGGTGTACCCGCTGGGTGTACCTATATTTTTGTGCCGTTTCCTCCGTGTGTGGAGGTGGGAGTGGGTGTGTGGGAGGGGGTGATGAGTGGACCCATTAGGAGAAGGGGTAAACAGGTAAGAAAAGCTCATGTTTATGTTCAGTGTATTGTGTTGTTTTCTTATCTCCAATACACGCGCCAAGTTTCTGCCTTAAGTGCTGAGTGGTTAAATGCCTGAGTGCCTGAGTGCCTGAGTGCCTGAGTGCCTGAGTGCCTGAGTGCCTGAGTGCCTGAGTGC
>VCRD01005374.1:24254-35421 GCA_006783055.1 Trinorchestia longiramus
GGTTCTGGAACTTAGATTCCTGGTTTGGAACTTAGATTCCTGGTCTGGAACTTAGATTCCTGGTCTGGAACTTAGATTCCTGGTCTGGAACTTAGATTCCTGGTCTGGAACTTAGATTCTTAGTGGACCGGAGGGTGACCTTGAGGTGGAAGGACAGTGTACCACCCAAAGTAAGGTACCTTTTTAAAACTATTATAGTTATAAAAATACAAATGGTAAAGAGATTTGGTTAATTCAGAATGAATAAGGAGATTTCAAAGTTTTCTACCAGTGTAACAAGTCCACCGACAATCAATATATTGCCCAAAAAATTCATAAAATCCACCTCCGAAAATAAATCGCTAGGCAATGGAACAACGAGCAAAATAGGGGAACTTTATTTCCGATGTAATTGCTCGGTTACTGCAGTTCAGAGGAATTACAGGAATATTGATGGTATTGAAAGAAGTCCTTTGAAGAAGTGCATAAAAACTGGTATTGAAATTTAAAGAAACTGGGATAACAGCAGACAGACAACGTTGTGGCAGGCCACGGATCATACGAACTGGTGTTTCAATTCAGCTTGTTGCAACGAGTGTTGCTGATCGGCCCAAAACGTCAACTAGGAGACGTTCAATTCAACTGAGAATGACACGTATTTCACTGCAACGTATTCTGGTAAAAGATCTAAAGTATCATCCATATAAAATTCAATTAACTCAAGAACTCCATCCTACGGACTACCAAAAGCGATTAGATTTTGCGAATAGATTTCTGCAGCTTGCAGAAAATGAAAACTTTCTAAAGAATTTAATAATGACTGATGAGGCACATTTTCACCTCAATGGTTTTGTTAATAAGCACAATTTCAGATTCTGGGCTTCAGAAAATCCAAAAGAAATTCATGAACGTCCACTTCACTTAGCTTAAGTAACAGTATGGTGTGGCATCACGTCTTCGAGGATCATTGGACCATATTTTTTGAAGATGGTAATGGCGATGCAATTTGTGTTAAGGGAAACCAGTATAGACAGATGATTTAAGAATATTTGATACCTGAAATTGGAGATAATAACACAGAGATTACCTTTTTAAAACAAGATGAAGCTACAGCGCACACAGCGAAAGAAACAATGCCAATGTTAAAAGTAGTTTTTCCAAACAGAATAATTTCTCGTTTTGGTGATATACCATGGCCGCCTCGATCTCCAGATCTAAGTGCTCCTGATCTCTTTCTCTGGGGTTACTTAAAGGAAAATGTTCACATTGAAATACCTGATACTTTACAGTAATTGAAACTAAACATCATTCAAGAGATCAAAAACATTTTATAAGAGACATTAAGGAAAGTAATGAACAGCACCGTTGAAAGAGCACGCCATTGTTTAACTAATAATGGAGGTCATTTAAAAGACATTGTATTCCATAGTTAAACGTGTCTTATTGTTTCATTTATACATTTATATTAAACTTTGAAATTTCTTCACTCATTCTGAATTAACCAAATCTCTTTACCATTTTTAATTTTATAGCTATAATAATTTTAAAAAGGTACCTTACTTATGGACCACCTTGTATAAGCCCTTTAATTTTCGTGGTACATACAACGATAAGTAGTGAGTTGAGGGCGGGCTACGGGGGTGGGACGGTGGGGGAGGGGAATTGGGGGGGGCGGTGGGGGTCACCTGCAACACCGCCAGGTAAACAAACGATCGTGCTGACTGGCCAGTGTCGCGTCGAACAGTGGAGTGTATGGTGTACTTCGTGTTGCGTTCTTCCCAAAACTTACGTTCTCACTGACGTTGTACTCAAGCTTTGTCCTAAGGGCAGTAAAATTCTACAGTTAATTGATGCCTCAAGTCCTTTTGTGGTGCAGGTGAGTTTGTAAACTGCCACGTGTTACTTGCTATCTCGATTGAACCGTGGAATTATCGAAGACTCGTCTTGACTTCTGAACACCTGGCTAGTTAGTGGCTAGTGTTAACACCTGTGCAAACTATCACTAGTAAACCAGTATTGCATCATGGCTAGTCTGAATGCCACTATCATACAGGGTGTCGCCAAAAAATGTATACACTTTTAAAAGGCTGTAGTTTGAATACTACTGGTACTAGGAGGCTGGGACAAGTTTCATTCGAAAAACCTAAATCTAAAGTTTTATTCTGTAGCCAAAATACATTGTTACCCACCGTGTAATGTGGTTTGAATACTATTGGTCCTATGAGGCTGGGACAGGTCTCATTCTAAAGAGTAAGATCTAAAGTTTTGTTTCGTGTCCAGAATACGTTTTTAACCACCCTATAAATACAGTATTACTAAAACTAGAGGCTTATGAAAATGTATTCATTTTCAAGAAGCTGTAGTTTGAATACTACTGATGCTAGGAGGCTTTTGGGGCAAGTTTTCTTCAAAAGAGCAAGATCTAAAGTTTCCTTTCGTCTCCAGAATAAATTGTTAATTACTTGTGTACACTAGCGGTATTCAAACTACAGCCTTTTATAAATGTATACGTTTTGTTGGGACACCTTGCAGTAACATGAAACTAGGACTTAATTATCTTTATTCCCCTATTGTGTTGTAAACAAACAACTGCGGTAAATCCTGAAATTATCCCACATTTACTCTGTAATTTTGCTACCGTTTCACGTGTACTGATGCTCGTGACATAAACGCCTGTGCGTGAGTGATATGTGTGCACACGACTAAATTGACTTACGTGGTTAAGGTGTACGTGCATGACTGATGGATTTACTTTAGTCGGCATGGGACTTCGGTATTGAACCAAGAATGGGCCAAACGGCTCGTTCCTATTGCCTTATTCTATTCTATTATTCTACTGATTTGGTACACGTGTACCTCCTGTGCTCCCATTACACGTGTGCCTATTGCACTTGTGCCCATTGCACGTGTGCCCATTGCACGTGTGCCCATTGCACGTGTGCCCATTGCACGTGTGCCCATTGCACGTGTGCCCATTGCACGTGTGCCCATTGCACGTGTGCCCATTGCACGTGCGCTCATTGCACGTGTTTCCAATATTTTTGTAACAACGTTGCTAAAATAAAGGTACGAGGTACCGGACAGGTAACGTGTGCTGTACTGTAACTGCATGCAGGTAACGTGTACTGTATTGTAACTGCATGCAGGTAACGTCTACTGGGCAGTGGTATTAACTGTGAGTGGTGGTATTCCCGTCAGGTAACGCCTACTGGGCAGTGGTATTGAGTGATGGTATTCCCATATATAAGAACGATGTAAGAAAATAACATCGTTCTTACGATATTAATTCAACATTAATTCTGTATGAATTAGTGAATAAATTCAGACAAGGGTATACACTTACGCTTAGTCCCATAAAAAATACCATTACTAATACTCTAGAACCGGTACTCTAGTACCAGTACTCTAGTACCGGTACTCTAGTACCGGTACTCTAGTACCGGTACTCTAGTACCGGTACTCTAGTACCGGTACTCTAGTACCGGTACTCTAGTACCGGTACTCTAGTACCGATACTCTAGTACCGATACTCTAGTACCGGTAGTCTGGGACCGGTACTCGGTTGCCAGTACTCGTGTACCAGTACTAAAGGAAACTGTTAAATTGTACCGTAGAAGCGTTACTCGAGCTGAGTTGTCCGGTACACGGTTCCACCTCACGTACGGTACGCGTACCTTGCTTACGGTACGTGTACTTCACGTACGGTACACGTACCTCACGTACGGTACGCATACCTCATATATGGTACGCGTACATTGCTTATGGTACGCGTACCTCACGTACGGTACGCGTACCTTGCTTACGGTACGCGTACCTTGCTTACGGTACGCGTACCTTGCTTACGGTACGCGTACCTTGCTTACGGTACGCGTACCTTGCTTACAGTACACGTAACTCACGTACGGTACGCGTACCCATTGGTTTTTGGTACCCAGGTAGCGTTCACGTGCGTAAATATTCCAGTAAAAAATTGCTTCCCTTCAACGCGGTTCAAATTTTGCTGTTAAAGCAGTTCTGTATCTGAATATTTTACTGGTGGTTTAAAATTATAATATCGAGCACAGTTTTATTTCAAATCAAGCCACATTAGGGGATGTACCTCAATTAACTTTACTTGACAAAGGCGTCGCTCCGAATTAATTACCTGGTTAGTTAATTAGGCAGAATTAGCATGGAATTCTAATTAAGCGAATTTGAAAATTACGTTTTCTGTTACCAGAAATCTTTTTATTTTGATGTATTAAGAAATAAAAATAAATAAAAGCAAGTAAAGTAATTCAATACTTATAAAGTTCAAATTAATACTTTCAATGTTATTTTTTTGTAATTGAAACGAACTCGGACGCATTGTTTGCATCTCTAAGTTATACTCATAAAATAATGTGAACAAAAATGATGCAATCGAACAAAAATTTAAACGTAAACGTTTTAAACGTAAACAAATATTTACACCTACGCAAAAATGTTGTACGTGAACAATGTTGTAGAGTTGTTTACTTAGTTGTGTGTACATTGAGATTAAAGTGAAAAAATTACTTGTGATGCCCTAAAAATGAAGTGGACTTATTTAGTGACGTGTGATGCACAAAACATGAAGTTCATCCGTCATTTAGTGACGTGTGATGCACTAAACACGAAGTTCATCCGTCATTTAGTGACGTGTGATGCACTAAACACGAAGTTCATCCGTCATTAAGTGACGTGTGATGCACTAAACACGAAGTTCATCCGTCATTTAGTGACGTGTGATGCACAAAACATGAACTGGACCTGTCATTAAGTGACGTGTGATGTACAGATTTAAAGCGGTCGCTATTTTGGAATCGCAATGCAATTTGTTTTGAATTAAGCCCTCGTTAAAGTTAGATAGCCACCGCAGTCATTTACGAGCGTTATTTTCCCGATAAACTACTCGTGTTAGGAATGTACCTGCGTTGCAGTTTCAAATGTTGCCTTAGAATGTGCCTTGTATCATGAATTGTTTTACACTGGTAGTCATAAACAGTATGGACCACAAAAAAGTAAACCCAACTTTAAATGTTAATTACTTCACAGTGAAGGAAGATATTTTAAGTCGGTTATTTGCATTAAGTGCAGAGAAATGTTCTCTATAAAAATGTCAAGTCACATCAGATTGGTTCCACTTCTATCTTTCACCAATGAGATGAATAATAGCTGTAAAAATGTGAGTTGCACATGAAGTATATTGAGATTAGGATTGATAGCCAACTTTTAAACATTAGTAACTTTTGATCAAAATGCTTAAGTTTCATTTGCACAGAAGAAGTGACACAAATTGTCATCATCCTCCTTCCAAAGAATTGTTCGTAATGATTTGCAATATTATCCTTACAGAGCTAAAGTTAAGCAACAACTTCTCGAAGGAGATTATCCTCGTCGCTTAAGATTTGCTCACTGGTTCACTGAACGTCTAGAAATTTTTACTAAATGCTTAGTGGTGGGAAATGAATGCGTATTTTATATAAATGAAGTAGTAAATAGGCAGATCTGTAGGCATTATGCGCCGAAAAACCATCCTCCTGAAGAAAATACTTATGAAATCAGCATGAGTAGAGAAAAGGTGTCTCTTTGGTTGGGTTTGTGCGGCACCGGATCTGTAATTGGACCATTTTTTTATGCTACTCATGTTGATTTCGTAAGTATTTTCTTCAGGAGGATGGTTTTTCGGCGCATAATGCCTACAGATCTGCCTATTTACTACTTCATTTATATAAAATACGCATTCATTTCCCACCACTAAGCATTTAGTAAAAATTTCTAGACGTTCAGTGAACCAGTGAGCAATTCTTAAGCGACGAGATAATCTCCTTCGAGAAGTTGTTGCTTAACTTTAGCTCTGTAAGGATAATATTGCAAATCATTACGAACAATTCTTTGGAAGGAGGATGATGACAATTCTGTGCCATTTCTTCTTTTAGATACCCTAGGATTTTCAGTTATTACTTGTCGAACACCTTCAATGTTTTCGTTTTTTCTTACAGTTTTCAATCGTCCTGAATTTCCTTTGTTTCGATTTGAAATAGTACCATGTGTTCTAAATTTATTAACAGTTATCTTGGTTGGAGAGTTTCTTTCAGGAAATCTCTGTTCGAATTCATTTTGAACTTCCTTTAAACTCTTTCTTTCTGCGTAGACGTTGTTGATGAAAATGCGTTGTTCATTCGTGAGTTGCATAACGATGGGCTTCGTCATTTGGAAATTTAGCTCTAAGTGTTAATTTTCAGACGATTTGGACTTTATTTATACTCTAACCTAAAGCTTTGTATCCACGATACGTATCTCTGTGTGTAATGCAACAAATGAAACAAGTATTTTTATTGAAAGTTACCAATGTTTAAAAGTTGGCTATCAATTCTCATCTCAATATATTTCATGTGCAACTCACATTTTTACAGCTATTATTTATCTCATTGGTGAGAGATAGAAGTGGAACCAATCTGATGTGACTTGACATTTTTATGGAGAACATTTCTCTGCACTTAATGCAAGTAACAGGTCTGAAATATCTTCATTCACTGTGAAGTAATTAACATTTAAATTTGAGTTTACTTTTTTGTGGTCCATACTGTATAGGTGACGATATGTCATGTTAGATGGCAATAGGCGGCAATAGACGGCAATAGACGGTAATAGACGGTAATATGTTGTAATAGATGGCAATAGACGGTAATAGATGGTAATATACGGCAATAGATGGTAATATACGGCAATAGATGATAAAAGATGGCAATAGACGGTAATAGATGGTAATAGACGGTAATAGATGGTAATAGTTGGTAATAGTTGGTAATAGAAGGTAAAAGATGGTAATAGATGGTAATAGATGGTAATAGATGGTAATAGATGGTAATAGATGGTAATAGACGGTAATAGACGGTAATAGACGGTAATAGACGGTATAATACAACTCACCTCATCGTGACGTAAAAGCGAGAGAACTAAGAATCCTCACATTCTATTAATTGGAATACACCTATCGTTTTCAATGAGTAAAATATCATAGTATATTGCACCTATGAATCAACATAATCAAATTTTATGTTCATTAATTATGATCGTAAATATTTTATGGTTACTTGTCGTAAAGTGCGAATGAATAACTGGAATTCATGGTAAGTTTTACGACAAAACAGGAGCTGGAAAGGTGTTCGTAACAGCAGTAGACTTTCTGAGCTTTGTACATACAACATCTCAAATTGAAAAATTCCTGAATAAATATTCTGGGTTAATAACAATTTTCTGTATTATTCATAAAAATTCCTGGGATTTTCAAGCCTAGTGGTTACATAGGAAATATTCACAGAAACAGTATTCCTTGAATATTTGTTAACATTTCACATCATCAAAATAAAACTCCGGACATTCCGTTCTAAACTTGAGTTTTGCATTGAAGTTGTAATAGGAAAATTGGCAGCATAATTTTAACGTCAAACAAGAACAAAAGGCCAGCTAAAATACAGGGTACGGCAACATATTTTCCTTTTTTGAAAGGAACTTGCTTTGAAAAAAGGAAGTTATGTTGGTTGCCGCACCATGTATACAGAGTTAAATGCCGATACAGAAACGATGTATTTGTAAGTCCAGCGCCCAACTCAACTTTTTCAACCTTCAAATTTATTAACACGTTGGTTGCGATTGTCCAGCCGGTGCAAATCTTTACTTTGTACACATAGGCACAAAAGACGTGGAAAAAATTAGAAAACCTAACCTAAGTGACCCACCGGTGGGTCGTATCGCACTCAACGTGTTAACATGTTTGTTGCGATTGCTTGACGGGTGTAAAACTTCACTTTGTACGCATAGTCACTAGANTGAATCAAAGTTAGATGAGTCACTGCTAGGTGAGTCAAGATAAGATGACTCAGAGATAGGTGAGTCAAGATAAGATGACTCACAGATAGGTGAGTCAAGATAAGATGACTCACAGATAGGTGAGTCAAGATAAGATGACTCAGAGATATGTAGGTGACGTTGTGAATTGATAATGACGTAAAATAGTGACTATCCTGGACACAGTTAGGTGACTATTGGTGTCCTAGCTTTCTACTTCATACAGACCTACACAAATTCTCTAGCATTCACACAAGAACTAGTTTAATTAAAAATGTTTTCAGTTGCATGACTAAAGAAATACACATTTTCTGGATGAAATACAGGGTGTCCATAAAGTCTCTTCGCCGTTTCTATACATAGAGACTTGGTAAACGGTAAAGAGACTTTATGGACATCCTGTAATTTACAAAATTATCAATTCAAAAGTTCAGGATCCAAGCTTCAACTTCATTTACGTAGAAATATCTTTACAAATTCAGCATCAATTATACGCAACTTCATGATAAACTCTGCACAAATTCGGGACAAACTCTGCACAAATTCGGGACAAACTCTGCACAAATTCGGGACAAACTCTGCACAAATTCGGGACAAACTCTGCACAAATTCGGGACAAACTCTGCACAAATTCGGGACAAACTCTGCACAAATTCGGGACAAACTCTGCACAAATTCGGGATAAACTCTGCACAAATTCGGGATAAACTCTGCACAAATTCGGGATAAACTCTGCACAAATTCAGGATAAACTCTGTACAAATTCAGGATAAACTCTGCGCAAATTCAGGATAAACTCTGTGCACTTTCAGGATGAACTCAACACAAAATCCTGTACGGATTACGTAACCTAATGCAACTCAACGAGGTCTGTTCTGGCACATTACGCTAAGTGGTCAGAGAGAGATAAAGCAAACTGTTGCTTCGTTATTGCTGAATGACAGCCCTTTATTATGTTCCAGTGCTGTAACTTGCAACACAACCCAACACAACGCAACCCAGTACAATGCAACACAACCCAAAGCTACACAGCTAACTTAACGCAACCAAACGCAATGCAACACAACCTTACAAAAAAAAATATTATAAATTTGAGAACACCTCAATGTACAGTAAACTTCAATGTATTTCAATAATTTTCGTTACAATAAAATTTTACAGTAACCTTCCATTTCATTTACACTTTTTACGCTACAATGAAATGTGTTTTACGTTTCCATTACTTCCATGCAAGCTATTAAACATAAGTGTACCTATAGACAAAAGAAAGACATTTTAGAGTTGCATAAGGGTGAAAATTTTTAACGAATATTACAGGACCCTCAAAGGTCAAAAGAATACTTGTCTAAAGAATAGAGACTGGGAAAAGTAAAGAATGGAGTTTGACAACGTTGTCCTCAAAATAATGGAACTTTAAAACTGGTAAAATTCGGCTGAGAAAAACTCAGAAGAAACCTAAAAAGAGCTGTCAGAAATTTAGTACAAGAGGGGAATCTATGGATTTAATAGCAGAATCATCACTTCGCAGGATCCTGTCATTATTGTGACCAACGTTCTTGATAAATTAATTAAATACTACAAGGCGAAAGCCGAGGCTTGTCCAGTGATAATCTCATCGATTTTGCGCTGTGACAACAGGAGTGTTCTCGAGAAAAGAGATTAGAAGTTATTGGTAACATGAAGGAACACTTGTAGAAATATGTCGACTGTAGGTTATTTTCAGAAATTCATACAGGGTGTCCATAAAGTCTCTTACAAAAGTCTCTCATAAATTCTAAACAGCACCTCTTTCACAAACAGGATATCTGAAACACACAAATGTCAATGTGATAAAAACTTTAATAAACACTGAATACAATAGAACAAATCTAAATAAAATATCTTATAAATTGCATTTGTAATGAATTTATGAAATGGTAAAGAGACTTTATGGACACCCTGTATTACCAAGGCCTATCAGGTTTTGCTCAATAGTTAGTTTAAAAGTTTAACGCCTTTTAAACGTAGGAGAGTTTGATGGAGTTCACTTGCATATAGTTTGGTAACGTGAAACAAGTATGCGAGTGCGTTGCCTAGGTTTCCTCAATGAGAATAGTGTTACATGGACTCGCCCACGTATCTTTCAACTTTGATAATACAGTGAAGTCTTTTTAACCGGCACCCATGGGACTATGTAGTTGCCGGCTAACACGTTGACTCCGAAGTGGTACGTATGTGGGCCACTTAGGTTAGGTTCTGTGAATTTTACAGTGCCTTCTAGTAATATGTACAAAGTGAAGATTTACACCGTCCAGGCAATCGGAAGCAACGTGTTAATATCACCCAATTAACCACAAACAATTCATAGACACGTTAGACATAAAAGGAAAACAATATCAATTGCTTAAAGCAGTTAAAGAAGAAAAAAACAATAAATATATAAAGTTTGGCCAGCGAGTGCCGGTTTAAAAAAATTTTACTGTACTTTTTGACACAGTTGCGTGGCAAAACCACGCGTCTTACCTACGTTCAGTGCTTGAAATTCTGCAACTACAAAACTAAAGATTTAAGTTTCTCCATCGGCCGCAACAAACTAAAGCCAAACCACGAAAAAATCAGGGCTTTCAGAGATAACTCTTTCCAGTACGAAAAATAGCTTTCGGTTTTCGCTTGGACAAGTGTATTTTTATCGAAAATTCTTGCAGAACGATGACAACATCTCTCACGACATGCTCAGGAACAGAGTAGAGAAATTTTTAGTTTGAGAAGGAGATTCCTTGAGAACCTTCGAATCCAGAAAAAGGTTTCACTTCCTATAAGGAATAATTTAAAAACTATTGTACTCCACACAGATGCATCCAACGTGGAACTAGGAGTAGTTCTTTTATAGTAAAAAAAAATAACACGTCTTTACCTACAGTGTACGCCGGCTGGAAACTGCATGGTGTCCATAAAGTCTCTTTACCACTTTAAAAATTTATCCATCGAAATGGTAAGGAGACTTTATGGACACTCTGTACTTTCAAGAGAGTTACACTAAAAAATTGAGCGTGAATGCCTGGTGATAGTTTCCGTAGCAAATAAATGAAAATATTACCTGCTGGGTAAAAAATATGTTGGCAATGGATAATCTTCTAGCGTAGCTTAACACGTTTGTTGCGATGCGACCCACCGGTGGGTCACTTAGGTTAGGTTCTGTAATTTTTTCAGATCCTTCTAGTGACTATGCGTACAAAGTGAAGTTTTACACCCGTCAAGCAATCGCAACAAACATGTTAATAAATTTGAAGGTTGAAAAAGTTGAGTTGGGCGCTGGACTTACAAATACATCGTTTCTGTATCGGCATTTAACTCTGTA
>VCRD01005375.1:18604-38221 GCA_006783055.1 Trinorchestia longiramus
TATATATATATATATATATATATGATGTGTATTTCAAAACTATCGATTTTCTTTATATATGTTGATATTCATAATCAATATCAAATGCTGTATCCCTAAATTGTATTTTCTATTCCAAAGAATTGCAATGAAAGTTTTTCATGGAAACTTTAATAATGATTATGACTCATGTCTGTTATGATAAATTCTATGGAATTCTACTGAAATAACCTTTAATATACGTTGTCTATCTTGAATTCTACTAAGTATTACGAAAATATTCAATAATTTGAGTCGATTATGGCAAATTCTATTGGATTCGACGGAAATTTATAAAAACTTACGTAAATCCTAATATGAAGCTGACCTAGAGTTGGGCACCAATAGATAACTCGTTATTCCATGATTGATCAATCATAGATTCTAGACTTCATAATCTTTCTGTACTCGTTCAGTAATAAAGTCTTTTCAATATTTTTAACAAGATCTTTTAATTTAAAAATACGAAATTTGTACAAAAATTCTAGGAACTGTCCGCTAATATGGCACAGGTATCAAAGCAACTAATAATTTTTTTGACATGTACTAAAGTATTAAGCACTAATGGAGCTAATAAGGTTCCTTGGAAAATAAATAAATGTCTCTCTTTTATCTTTTATTCTGTGTTTTACTCAGTCAAGACTCTGCAGAAACACGTTTTAATGCACAAACTCAACACTCTACGAGTTCCCTGGGGACTTTGCTCCATCTCCTCCTAATTAGAAGAGTTGTGTTAATTCTGCAGTGCTAGACATCAATTCCGGTACTTATTCTAGTGTTCCAAACTCTATTTAAACAGACCCGGGGCTTTAAAACCTCGAATTTCCCGAATTCTGCTAAAGCTTCAGGCAGACATTCAAGTAGGTTTCCCTTTCTGAGTAGTCAGGGTGACGCATAGACATAAATACTGCTGACACCTGCAAATCTAGCTGCGTATTCTAGATACGTGTTCGAATAAAGTGCGAGGTATAAAACATGCACAGAAGACAGAGCGGAAGCAGTCTATCACTCGGACAACACTCAGGTCTTTCAGAGAGACAATTGCATGCGTTAATCTTGCTCTGTGAGACTGGTATTGGTCCAACAACCCTCGCCCTCCTGAAATGAAAGCCCACTGTACAAATGGCAGTAGAGAAAATAAACTATGGAATGAAGCAACTCGGTTGTGAAAAAAAGGAGGGCTGAGTAAATAAATGCATGAATTAATAGATACTACAAATGAGACTCCATGTATTACATTGTCGTATCTTTCTGAATTCATATTTAAAAATAACATGAATATTTTGAGTAGAAAATTAATTTATGCGATACAGAAAGCGGATGCGGAACATCTTTCTCAAAAAATAAAAATAAATGACTAAATTAAAAAAATTTCAAAAAAATTCTTCAGATATTTAAGAGGCTGGAATAGGAAATTCGAAGAAGTATATGAACATGCGGATGCAGGAAAAAATAAACTTTATATTTTATCTCAAAAATCATGGAGAGCAAAATGTGAGGGCTGAAGTCATATGTTCATTTTCAGATAAATGTTTGAAAAACTTCGGAATACTGAAATATCTATATTATGATAATAATATTAAGAATAATCGTATAATAATACAATATGGAATATACATTAATAATAATATTTAATTGTAAAATAAAATATTACTCGTATAATATTGGTAATATAATGCTATTATATAATTCAATATAATAACATAAAATTTGAAATATTTCAAAAGATCTTTGTAATATTTAAAACATTAAGACAAGTTCTTGTATTCGTACAACAAAGAATCTAGTCAAATTGAGAGAATCTTATGATATTGAAGGAATGTGGTCGAACTGAAAAACCGTTAAATTGAAATAATCTAGTCGAATTGAAAGAATCTAGTCAAATTGAAAGAACCTCATAATATTGGAAGGATCTGGTCCAACTAAAAAAACTCAGTTAAACTAAGAGAATCTGACCAAATGGAAAATTAGCTTCTTGATAAACTAGATAAATTTAGTGAAATAGTATCGTGTAAAATTTAAAATATGCATCTAGTCAACTTACAAATATTTATCTATGTATGATAGTTTGAGTAGGAGAATCTTGCGAAATAGTATCAAGTAAACTTAAAAACACGTATCAAGTAAAATTTAAAATATGTATCAAACGAAATTGAAAATTTGCACTGAGGTAAATTTAAAATGATTATGTAGTTAAATTGAAAATATATGTTCATTAAAATTGAGAGAATCCCGCCAGATTAAGTTAGGTCCTTAATGCCGACTGATGACTCAACAAAAAAGTTATATAATTTCAATACAACATCGCAAAAAGCATGACACGAGGTTGTAACTTGTTTAGAACACATTCAGTACTCGCCTCGTTCTGGTTACATGTCATTTTTCATAATAACCGTCCCGTTATTAAAATTAAATAACTTTATTGATGTTGCATGTTGAGTTGCCAGTGGATATTTTTGAGTTCATCAATTAAAAGGTGGACACCTGTTGCTACCTACCTCCAGCAGTTTTACAGTATCTGTTGTTGCCTACCGTTCCCTGTTATCCCTTGTTGTTACCTACTGCCTTTTAATTGATGAACTCAAAAAAATATCCCCCAAGTGATAACAGGTGGAGGTAGGTAACAACATGTGGCAACAAGTGATAACAGGTGCAGCTAGGTGGCAACATGTGATAACAGGTGGAGATAGGTAACAACAGGGGACAACAAGTGATAACAGGTGAAGATAGGTAAGAAGAGGTAACAGCACATAGCAACAGGTGACAACACAGAGAGTATGGGACAAAAATTAGCTGCCTTCAGTACAGTGTACACACGTTTCTTAATTTATTCTATTCGAACTAAGCCTCTGAAGTCCCACTAATCCGATCATGAAATTCAGGTAACCAACACAACGCCGTCAGCAGGGCAGAGAGGGAGGAGGAAGGAGGGAGGAGGGAGGGAGGGAGGATTGAAGAGAAAAGAGAGAGGAGGGAGGAGAGAAGATAGAAGAAGGAAGAGGGAGGAGAAAAGAAATAAGTTTTACAAAGATAAGTTGACTTCGTTCCTAATTACAATTCACTACAAAAAATTCAGTTTGGTAAGTGTTCTTTTTATACGTAGTGCACGAATTTTTAGAATTGTATCTTAAAAACAAACTTAAATCATAAATTACAGACCTGGTGAAGTTGTCTCTACATACGTTAATTAGATACCAGCCCCTGACGTTATTTCTACTCTTATTAGTAACAAAACTGAAAACTTCTTGGTGTTGCCTACGAAACCTTAAAATCTCTGGTTTTGAGCTCCTCACTGCTTGTGGTTACGTCAGTTTTTGTAGGTTACAACCCTTTTCAGGGTCTTAGATGTCTGAAAAAAATATGAAAAATAAGCCTGTTTCTGAGTTTAGAGACTCAGAGATGTTACAGACAAGTGCATCATGAGCTCGTTTCTGAGTTTACAGACTCAGAGATGTAACAGACAAGTGCATCATGAGCTCGTTTCTGAGTTTACAGACTCAGAGATGTTACAGACAAGTGCATCATGAGCTCGTTTCTGAGCTTACAGACTCAGAGATGTTACAGACAAGTGCATCATGAGCTCGTTTCTGAGCTTACAGACTCAGAGATGTTACAGACAAGTGCAGCAAGAGCTCGTTTCTGAGCTTACAGACTCTACAGTAGCTGTCAAGAAGCAGCCTCCGCCTGCTGACAAGCCGTACAATGCTGGCATTCATCCTCTGCAGCTTTTATGAACCCCGAAAAGCATGGAGAACCTCATAACAGACGTCGTTGCCAAGATCGACGTCTGCATGATGAATTTACGACGACTCACGATGGATGGCCAGTCCTAAAAAGGAATATGAAAAACATTTCGAGAAGATTAAATCACCCGATACCGCGGCTTCAAAATGAAGAAATCTTCCATGATTCTATTTTAAGAGGACTCAGATGAGGTACATATTTTTTAGAAGTGCATCCCCATCTCTTGCCCCCACTCTTTTTTGCCTTACAATCAGTAAAATGTGATTCATCATCAATAGAAAATTTAAAATATTATAATGAAAAAATGAACATTCATTCATCCCACCCAAGGTTAAAAATTCCAGTAACAAGCACTAACGTGCATGAATGAACATTTATCAATGTTCAAGTTCATTTGAAGGCAAGAGTTCTAGTTTAACAAGAGTGTGTTCTGATGGGGAAAAAATCTCTTTTTTTGTTTCATGGGAACATAAAAGTTAACTTCCAAAGATCATTTATTCTTGGCCAGAACGGAATTAATCTGGCGTGAGTAATCACTTAGTAGAGCACGATGGTGTGACCTCACAGATGCGCTGCAGTCATTACTTGAATCAAGGAGAAGCGCCGGTGCTCTTAACGAAATGAAAAGCAATTCTTCCGTTCTTAAAGAAGAATTATTGTAAATGGCCTTTTTCGTCTTTTCAGACGGTCGTGCAACAACAGAAATTACTGCACGGATGCCATTATTGTATAGACTCATTATTGTATTGACGCCGGATGATCTCCAGATTTCGTATCGGTGGCTAAAAGTACCGTATGTCCCACAAAACCCGAACCCGTACGTCCCATATACCGTCATAAGAAGTAAGTAATGAGTAAAATAAGTAATACCATCATAAGAATACCATAAGCATGTAATTTCTAGCAAATTATCCCTCAAAATTAATCTATAGAAAAGAGCATACAATAAGTCGAATGATGGTATTACTGATACGGGAAAATAAATACTCGGTTCGAGTTTTTGTAGGACATACGGTATATCAGATGATCTTTATTCATCACGAAAAATTATTAACTCTCAATCCTTTACACCTTTTGTTAAAAGTACATCTCGACTGTAATGAAGTTTATTAGGTCAAGCGTATTTATCAGAAGCTCAAATTTTAATTTATTTGTACGTCCATGCTCTGGTATCAAGGATACTTAAGTTATTGCCAATAATTATTTACTGCTGGTACACCTGCACCTAAAGACATTCCCATGTTTTTCAATTACTTTCTTTCTTTTATTTTCAGGTGGAGACTACCTTTTCGAAAGAGTTTCCATATTGAAGAGGAAAAAGGCTAAAAACGGAAAAAATTACGTATTTCATATTAATTCGATGCATTTGGTTTCCACAATACAATACTTGAAATACTTTATACCCTTTCCATTGAGAAGTCCATACCTAGTCTAGGATAAAAACTTTATTTCCGATTGTTGGCGATAGCTCATTGAAATTAATTTCCCCTATCTAATTCAGTAGTGAGAGGAACTGAAAATATATTCATCGATATATAAATACATGACGACTTTCATTACGTAGTAAAGATAAAGTTGAGCTGTTCAGTAATGCGTCATATAAGTACGTTTTGATAATCAGGATTCCCACCTGTGCGATAAATCACTCACTCACCCACGCAGTAACGTTCTAATTGTTTCTCTCGTTCGTATCCAAACTTCTTAAGTAAAATTAAAAAGACTCAGGCCTCCTGTCCAAACAAAGTTAAATATTTTCATGGTTTTTATGTTTCATTAAGTATTCATGCTTTGAATTTATTTATTTTCACAAATTTTTGCGTACAATTAAACCTTCAGCGTACTTCTTTTAATTATCCAAACTTAACTCTGTTTCCCTCTATATTTAGTTGATCAAAATGTAAGCAAACGTCGTAAAACTATTGGGAAAAAATTAATTAACAACGAGGATTGATACCAAAATAATCTTTCGCGATGTATCCTAAATTAACAAGAGCTTTATTGCAGACCTAGAATTACCTAAATAATTGGTTAATTTTTGGACGCTGTTCAGAAAACTTGGAAGTAAACTTCCCCAGATTTGCTTACACCTTAAAAAAACTAATTCCATTACTACTCTTAAGTCCCCAGTGCTGCTGAAGTGACGGTGGGGCTGGACCACATGCCAAGAAGCTCCACAAATGTGGTACTAATCAGAGAGAAAAATGCAAGTTTCAAGTAAAGAAGAAGTGACTGTTGTCGTTGATTTCTTATAAATTTTGTTAGTTTTCATGGAAGTGGACAACAGTTCGTAGGGGTCGGTCATGTGCAGTGGTTCGTTCACTGGGTGCAGTGTAGTCCACTACCTGTACATATAAAGCAACCGCAAGTCCTCGGGAACTGTAGGCTATTCAGGACATAGAAGATGGTACCGGGTGACCGGGAACGATTTTTGGGAACAGAGGGCAGTTCTAAAGGATAAATGATGATACCGGATGACCGGGAACGATTTTTGGGAACAGAGGGCAGTTCTAATGGATAAAGGATGGTGCCGGGAAACCGAGGACGGCTTTGGGGGACAAAGAGCAGTTCCAAAGGATAAAGGATAATGCCGGGAAACCGAGGACGGCTTTGGAGGACAAAGAGCAGTTCCAAAGGATAAAGGATGGTGCCGGGAAACCGAGGACGGCTCTGGAGGACAAAGAGCAGTTCTAAAGGATAAAGGATGTTTCCTGAGGATTGAGGATGGTTACGGGGGACAGAGAGCAGTTTCAAAGGATAAAGGATGGTTTTGGGTGGCAAATGATAGTTCTGGAGAGTAAACAACAGGGAAAACAATTTTTTCTAAGAATGTGGCTGAAATTATACTGAAATGGCTAAAAAAGGAATTTAAATGCGCAAGATTTAAATCTAGTGGCATTTTCAATGCACATGTACCTAGTATTTCTATTAAAAGAAGTCGGATGTTCGTGCATATACAAAACCTTCATCATGTGAAGGTTAAAATGAACTTCAAAAGTATAAATTTAAAGCATTTAACTTATTTAAAGGAAGGATTTAAAATTCAAATTTACCTTTTTGATTTTGTTCACACAAGGTACTACAGTATAGCAAATGCAACTGCCTTTGCAGCATCACGCCAAGCGCAATATCTGCTTTCAAATTTTATGTACCTGTTTAATACAGAATTTTAAAGCCGCACACTCCCTTCATGTTCGATGCCTCATAAAGTTCCTAACTTTAACAACGAATATTAAACTGCCTCCAAGTTTTATCGGAACATGCCAGGCTCCATATCCAAGTTGGGCCCCTCATAATTATGAGGCCCAAAGTTTTCCAAAAATAAAGCAATTACAACGCAATAATCGCTGTACCGCAGCAGTAAATATTTTGCCGAGCTCGAAGGATAGTCTGCTTTCGGTAATTAGCATTTAGCAGAAATATTACAGTGCACACCCACAGTTTGCTTCATTAAAGAAATTTAAGGAAAAATGTAGAGGATTGTGTGTGCTATTGTGATGGAGAAACTTTTTATGTATTCGAATTTACACCATAATTAAAACCGACTGATTCTTTCCCTCTGGTAACTACATGGTGAAACTTCATTTACAGATTTTCAAAAGTATCATTTAAAAATGGCGTTCTCTATATTTTCTTTTAATTTCATACCGAAAAAAAAGCCCATCAGGCCTCTCGCTTCAGAAATGTTGCTATGACATCACTGTAGAAGTGACTCCATGCATCTGCAATTCCTGTATGGTGAAAATTCGTTTACAAACACGAAACTCAAACTAACTCCTGACATTCGACAATATCCGACATTCTAAAACTTTTGACATTAAAAACTCCCGACATTCTGCAGCTTCGGACATTCTAAAACTTTCAAAATTCGACAACTCTCAACATTCTAAAACTTTCGACATTCGACAATCAACCTACATCTTCTTTCGGATATATGATACTTGAGCTATACTGAAACAGTAAATGGAAAAATAGAATTAACTGTATTAATGTTGGCAAGAACATTATGAACACTAAAAAAGAAGTTGATTGAGAGAACGTGACACGACTTGTTAAACAGTAAGCAGTTAAAGAAGAAAATTCGTTAATTTCATGCAACAATGGTATAGTAGTTGAGCGCTTCTATTTTTCGCTGTCAGCAAAAATTTGTAAATAAAACTTATGTTATGTATCAAACGACACAAATAATATCAATAATAAAATAAAACACGAAAAATATTATTTGTAATAATCGTGAAAACCTTTAATCACGTCAATAATATTATAAACACATAGACCCAAGTTTTTCACTTTCAACCTACCTTCAAAATCTCGCTTGCTGTAACCGCGATTGTGATCCAACAAATAATTTTTAACGGGAGTTTTTTAAAAAGTGAGGCCGCGCCAGACGTAAAAGCTGGAAGGTATCAATGAACTTGAAATATTTGACGTGTTGTGTAGTTTCACCGCTTTTTCAATGTCCAGAAAATTCAAGGGAAGAGACTGATGGCTGTATACGATGGAGAAAATTGCAATTGGTATAAAAAGTTTCATTAGGCCATTTTTATTAATAGAGAGCAAGTTTAGATGACACAAAAAATTCCTAATTTCTTTTATGATTCATAAGTGAATCAAAGTGTTTTTTGCGGTAAAAAAAAGTAGTTCAACAGCACAATTCGTAACTCTTCTAAAATGAAATTTACAATGGTAAAATACCTTACCAATTTGATTCAGTCGGGTGAAAAAGTAGTATGTTGAATAAATGTACCAGTGACTCTGCTATTGGAAAGTAAAAATTGATACAGTCTATTCGTGTACTGCAACAACTCTCAAAAATATCTGTGTAGCGCAACAACTCTCATAAATATCTGTGTAGCATAACAACTCTCATAAATATCTATGTAACGTAACAACTCTGATAAATATCTGTGTAGCGTAACAACTCTTATAAATATCTGTGCAGCGCAACAACTCTCATAAATATCTGTGTAGCGTAACAACTCTCATAAATATATGTGTAGCGTAACAACTCTCATAAATATCTGTGTAGCGTAACAACTCTCATAAATATCTGTATAGAGCAACAACTCTCAGATATATGTGTGTAGTTTAAAAACTCTAAAATATATTTGTGTAGCTTTATAATTCTCAGAAATATGTATCTGTGTAGCGCTACAATATTGAGTATCATGCACCACTTAACTTTCAATGCCATTAGCTTAGCAATATTTTTATAATCAGGCTCATTTGCTGGAATTTTCTTCAATTTTAATAAAAATATGAGAGCAAAAAACACTGATAAAAATTTCATTATAATGCTAACGTTTCTGGCTAACGCTCATCATCAGCTCCTTAAAAGAAAATCTAACATACACCACTGAAACAAACAAAAAGAGAAAATGATATACAAACATGAATTCAGAAGCATAGCCAAAAGAGATGTATGACAAAACACACAACTAAGAACCTATAATGGTAAGGGGATATGAGCTTAACTCATAGTCCGTCTCATTCTGCTGTTCGCGATCATGCAGAAACTTGCAATACGATACCCAATTCTAGTCATTTCAAAGTAGTACGTGCAGTTTCAAGTGTTTTAGATCTAAGAATTGTAGAGTCTCTTTTCAGTTTTAAATGCAAGCCTTCACTTCACAACCAGTTAAGCTCATATCCCCTTACTATTATAGGTTCTTAGTTGAGTGTTTTGTCATATATCTCTTTTGACTATGCTTCTGAATTTATGTTTGTATATCTTTTTCTCTTTTTGTTTATTTCAGTGGTGCATGTTAGATTTTCTTTTAAGGAGCTGATGATGGGTGTTAGCCCAAAACGTTGCATTATAATGAAATTTTTATCAGTGTTTTTTGCTCTCCTCTTTTTATTAAAAGATTTTTGTATTCTCGTATTTTTGCTGATTTCCAGTTAAATGGATCTTCTTATCATTACTGATTCTTTTCGATGAAAATTTAATTCGTTTTATGTGCTAATTTGTTGGGCAAAAAATATCACAACAAAATTGAATAATTAGAGCATGAAATTTTCCCAAACTTTCCCGGTCTTCTGTTAAAGAAATAAGGGCTTATTCAAATTGCTTCATCATTTTAGGTAAGATTAGATGATATATAGCATTCAATAAACAAATATCACTTCTAATGGATATTTTCAAGTTTCAGCTGTTATATTTTAAAAAGTATCGATAATAAGGATTTATCTACTTGCACCATAAGTAAATAGATATTAGTAATCTAAAACTAAATTTACTTCAGTCAAGAGCATTCAAATTACAAGAACAACGTACAAACAAACGAGTGAAACTTTCCATGAAGAATTGCATATAGTGTATGCTTGTAGAAATAAAAAATATTTCAATAAACATTTCTAAAGCTCTAAACATTTTGCAACCAACGGTGCATGCAAACACTCCCAGGCAAAATTCGCTGTTGTGTTTCGAGCCGAAAAAAAAACAGCGTCTGAAGCTTCTCCCACATTCGTGAGTAGCTTCCGAGTAAATGAAATGTTGGTTGTAAACACCGCAGAGTTTATTGCGTTTTCAGGATCATGCAAATAACTCTGGCACGATGTCGGTGCAATGCAAGTATCAATAAATAGTAGACAGAGGGTTCAGGAGACGAAATTGTCTATTGTTTCCGGAGAGGAATCTTTTCATTACACGGACAAGCAAGCATTTTAGCAGCGACAGGGGGTAATTTCAGATGAAAATTACAATCCAGTGTTATTCGAGTACATACGAGTAAATGCATACAACCTTTGAGAGAATACTTTGTAGAATTGAGTAGTTTTGCTTATAGATGGCTATTCATCCTACGTTCCAAGACATGAACAGAATGTCATGAAAGCATTCACATGTCAAATTCAAATCATACTTGCTAAATGTTATCAGCTACCCGACAATAAGAAACAATAAAGGCTAAATAATGGAGGCGAGTTGTTTCCTTTACCCAATTCTCATCCATCTGACCGCTGTGTGCACTCATGCATGTGCATGTACAATCATCACAAATTTTGTATAACCCTTCAAAATTTATACCACAGAGAATTTAATTACATTCCCGTGAATAACCAAAAGACCATGTCAATAATATCAAATTTGAGGTGTGTTTTTATGTATAATTACTCTAGAAAACTTACTCCTAAACAAAGCAATGGTTTCATGCCCTAAAGCAAAATCTACGGTTTCATCATACTTGCAAAATCCATGTTCACTTTGTGCACCTTATCATTACACGGTTCAACCTACAGCAAAATTAAAGTAGTTACAAAGCAATAATTGTTGCACTGCTGCAGTAAATATTTTGTCTAGAGTAAAGAATAGTCTGCTCTTGGCAATTAGCATTTAGCGGAAATATTAGAGTGCACACGCACCGTTTACATCATTAAGGAGATGTTAGGCAAATGTAGAGGGTAGTATGTACTCTTGTGATGGAGGAACTTTGCTGTATTCGGATTTGAAGCGCCATCAAAACCATAATTCCTTGCTGTTACATACGTTAGCCAGCGAAATGCAAATGATAGTAGAAATTTTTTAAACATTTCTCAACAGTATCACGTAAAAATTTTTTTTTGTTCTCATTTAAACTCAAGTTGCTGGATTTTGATGAAAAAATTAGTCTCGTCATAACAGAATTCATTACCTCACTAATTTGCTAGACATTAGGTGCTTTATACGATCTTCAACGTTAAATTCCACTTCATATTCACCATCAGCTTCAGTTTCTGCCTAAACTCAAACTTCAACTTCAACTTAAACTTCAACGACTATTTCAAAAGAGAGCATACAAAACGAAAATTCTCGTGCATTTCAATTAAACTACAGAGGTTGACGTATTCCTGATTTGACTGATAACTTTGAAACTTGAAAAGATAAGGATTATCATGATAATTTTAGCCATACAATTATGATAATGCAGTTACAATTATAATAATGTACTACGAATGTATTAACTGTAATACTTATGCCGCAAATATGTTTTTAGTTTACAATAATTAACCTAAATAATAGTGTTCTAAAATAAACAATACCATATGCTTAAGCCTGATTTAAAATATGCGATTTAAGATACATCAAACACAAGATTAACATAACGATACCCGACTATGCGAAATGTAAGGTAAGAGAGACCCTTAAAATATTGTACCTTTTTACCTTCAGGTCCACTTGCCAATGAAAACTACGAATATATGGAGATTAAACTCCTATTTCTGACAACACATACAGTTAATAATCATCTGGTAAACTCTTATTGGGTACAACAGTTAAATAAATACAGAAAAATCATCAGTTTTTGACAGCTAGTACAGTAAGTAAGAACAAGTAAAAGTTATGATTCAGACAGAAATTGGGTATGAACAAAGACTATTTCTATTTTTAGCATCACAAAAGATTTTTGTAGCTGCTCCTCTAATTAATGTTTGCTTCTACATAAAACAGAAAATTCAGTCTCTGATTGATCAGAATTTTGAACTGAGTTAACAAATTTTTGGTTAAAAGAGTAAAAGTTAGTATGTACTGCATTTACAATTTGTTTGATTCATACAATCATTTTCGCAAAAGAGAAAAATTGATTTGTTTCTTCTCCAGTAGAATCCCACGCAAACCGAGTAACTGGTATTAATAATGCAAAACCATATTTTCCACCACCTAAATCTGAATTTCAGTAATGCAATTTCTTAAGAAAAAGACAAAATTTACGGCAAATTTATTTGCTCCGAAATTAGAAAATTTCAAAATGAACAAAATCTATCAATGCATTTCATCTTATTTGGTGAAGTTTAAATCTCCTCAGCCTCAACACACGATCTCAAAATTCCTCGACTACATGCACTGTTATAATACAGTTCAGCCACTCAATAACATTTCATAGCTTTCCCAATGTTAATTAATTTTCCATTGGTGTGATACCACCGTGATGATGAAACCTAAGCTCGCTATTGTGTGTAAGAAGACTGCTACGAACACGAACAACGTTAATACAAAAACCTAAATTAAAAGCTTGCAGTAGAAACAAGAAACGCTAACGCAGGAAACGAAATAAGGAGTTTGCTGCAAACATAACAAATTTTAATAAATAAAACGGAATAAGAAACTCGCAACAGACACAAGAAACGTTAATGCAGGAAACGAAATAAAGAATTTGCTGTAGACACAAGAAACGTTTGTACACAAAATAAAATAAAGTTTCCTACAAACACAAGAAACGTTAATGCATGCAAGAAACACAATAAAAAAGTTTGCTGCAAACACAAAAAACTTTAATACAGAAAACAGAAAAGAAGTTGACTGCAAGCACGAGAAATTTTAATAAAGAAAACGAAATAAGAAGTTTGCTGCAAACACAAGAAACGTTAATACAGAAGACGAAGTAAAAACCGTTGTCGTTGGACGGAAGCCAAAACACAGAAACTAAAACGCCCACAAGAGAGGCAAGTCGACAACGACAAGGTCCAAAAAATTTCTAAGATGAACTTTGAGTAGAGCCTTTTGTATATTTTTCGCTACCTCCATCACTAATGAAACTTCATGATTAAAAATCTTACACGAAAAAATACTAAGAAACTAGGCCTATTTTATTACAAAATATATTCCTTCAGAACATATCATCAGCAACACTGAATAACAAAATATGAAATGAAAAAGCATGATGATAATTAGGCATTATTTAATAATTACAAAATAACATGAACTGCAAGTATTATTAGCAATTAGATTTTCGTAAAATTGGCAATGCTTTAAAATTTCTAAAATCCTAACTTTAGAGTGGAATCGAAAATTTTGATCCCGCAATTTGATCTGTGTATTTCACATTCTTCTTATTCAATATGAACATAAATTCCTGAATGTGACCAGCTTGTTCAACAGGAATCTGTACTAAAGTGCATTCCGCAGTACTGTTTATGAACCCAACTCGACAAAAAACTTTTACTATTTCTTAATTTGCCAAATCTGGTTCTCCTCCATGCGATGAAAAGTATTTCTTCCGGCAATACAGGAATTATTGCGTTGTAATAGCTTGAATTTTGGAAATATTAAACCGTTAGGCGGCGCTTAACAAGAACACTAACCCTGACACGTTCCAATGAAACGATGTGATCTGTACTTATGAGTCCAAACAAAATGTCATTGTTTTAAAAATAGTGAACTTCTTTAAGTCGTTCCCAAAGCATATCATTGCTTATAAATTGTATGTATTATTGGTATATTTCAAAAAACTCATTGAGTATCCTGTATTTAATTTGGAAGAGGGTAGCAGAAATTTTCTATGAATATATGCATGATATATACGTATGCAGTTCTAGTACATGCAGCAGTGAGATGAATAAAAATTCAGTAAAGAAAGATGTTCCTCATGCAATTCGCTATTTTCATTGTTCGTTAGTGCTTCGCCCAGCTTCATTGTTCGTTAGTGTCGGGTAGCGGAGGCAATTACACATACAGTCAGGTTTTAATTTGCTTGATGAAGCCTTTCCATGATATTCTATCCGATTTGTACTGCCTCAGGGCACATGGTAAAAGAATTGTTATCAAAACTACGTGATTTACGCAGTATTCTTTCTAAGAAAATATATGCACTAATACAACACAAAATTTCATCTTTCGTCCGTCCGAAGAGCTGTAAAACACTCTAGAGTTGCTAAAATATACCTCTATTTCCTAAATAAAAAAAGTCCTATCCGAAAAAAATTTTAAGAATACTTCTTTCTAGAACCCTCTGTCCGTATTTATTGATATTTACATTGCGCTGGCAAGCTGTCGGTGATATTTGCAGACCCAGAAAAATCAGTAAACTCTGCGGTATTTACACCCAATATTTCATTTACTCTGTGGTAATGTTCTGAAGTCAAAGGAGCTTCAGGCGCTGCAGTTCTTTAGCTCGAGACACATCAGTGAATTTCACCTGAAAATGTTTACTTGTTCGCTTTCGCTGTTGGATGCATAATATTTAGAGCTTTGGAGATGTTTATTGAAAAGTATGCATGAATCTCGTGTGATCAGGAGCTATGGATTAAAACAAGATCCTGAAATATAAAAGAATATTCTTTTTACGTTACATGCATCCATGAAATTGTATCAGAAAAGAAGATCTTATTTCATAATACCCTGTCATTAGGAATTAAACTCACTTGAGTGAAAAACTGTCTCGGTTAGGATTAATAATGTTAATTTACGAATACATGTGGCTAAAGCAAATAATGCATTGAGATCATTTTAGTTTAAAATTTATCATATAAAGCTTGCAAAATTGTACCAAAAATATCTTAAGGAAGTTTACTAATACATGTAATAGACATAGCGACATCAAACCACTATGCAATTTTTACAAGCTGAATTTTTCCTAGAATGAAAAGCTGTCAAAGTCTGGGGAAAGCTTATAATGTGAGCATTCCAATTTTAGCATGTATTTCTTCAACCAAATAATTTCGTTCGTGACTAACTAAATTTTTATTAAAACATTCAGGAGAGCTGAAATAGCTACAATTAAGCACAAGTATGAGTATATACCAAGTTCACTGCAAATTTTTTACCGATTCAAATTCGAATTTTTGTTAGGTCACGCATATATCTCAAAGTTGTTGAGTAACACAGATATCTCTAAAAGCTGTTGATCAACAGAAATAGACTCTTAAAATACTTTTTGTACGTAAACGAGGCAGTTAGTTTATATATTCGAACTTTTTTACTATATGCATCTGGGTTTTAGCGTATTTCATCTGTATCTATTTAAAAAAAAGAATTCTCATTTTGGAATACATATCTATTCATTACTATGAATTAATTTTTTCCGAACGTTAAACGTAAAATTAGGTGATATTTTTTGGGGCTCTTAAATTGGTGTCTGCTGTAATATATATGACTGAATTAAACTTTTTCCTACCTATTGCAGAACTTCTGAAAGTCTCAAGCCGTCTGTTTCTTTTTTGAAATTTGCTCATTATGAAAAAAAGAGTAAAAACTGTTGTCCAACACAACGTATTGTGTTGTTGTCGGCCAGTACGAAGACTGACACATCATTAGTTCGACACATTAGTACGACACAACATTAGTCTGACACAACATTAGTCCGACACAACATTAGTCTGACACAACATTAGTCTGACACAACATTAGTCTGACACAACATTAGTCCGACACAACATTAATCCGACACAAAATTAGTCTGACACAACATTAGTCCGACACAACATTAGTACAACTCATCATGAAACCAATATCCACAACTAGTAGTGGAAATTATTACAACACAACATTAGTACAACTCATCATGAAACCGATATCCACAACTAGTAGTGGAAATTATTGCAACACAACATTAGTACAACTCATCATGAAACCAATATCCACAACTAGTAGTAGAAATTATTACAACACAACATTAGTACAACTCATCATGAAACCGATATCTACAACTAGTAGTGGAAATTATTACAACACAACATTAGTACAACTCATCATGAAACCAATATCCACAACTAGTAGTGGAAATTTATGCTCAGCTCATTTGGCTTAAAAATGTTAACACACAAACTTTAGTAAAAGTTATCTGACTAATATAGATATATTATTTAGTGTAGCAGAGAACGTACAGTAATGCTTCTAACGAGGTTTAGGAAGAACGTAAGTGAAGTGCATATTAGAACGTCGTTACGACCTTGCTTTCAGTGGAAAACTCCAGCTTAAGTGAGCGCTATTGAGCGCCTTTCATTGTCAACAATGCATTTCCATTTGACTATTAGCTCAACTAAAAAACAATATTCATTGTTCGTTTAAACTTCACAACGTTTGATGTTCGCTGATGTTTGTGTGTGAACTTCATGCAGCACCAAAACTTTGTCCATCGCGCGGGACGTTGATCACTTATGGTATTCCTTGTGTCGTCCACTTTGGTCGGTCTCGAGGTATGTCGTTTGTTCCAGTTTTTCCGGCTTGCTTGAGAGCAACTGACGCCGGGCGCAGATTGGTCATTTTCCAGCCGAGTGCGGACTGTTTGTGCTGCAGACCGCCATTTGCTGGCCATGTTTTGCTTCTATTCCAGTACTGCTCTCCAGCAGAACCCTGGACTGGAACTGGCTCTGGAATTAGCCCTTCCAGGTTCGCACAGTAACTCAGGAACAACATGCATTTTGATTAAAGCTGCAGTGCAAATAACCAGTGTTCGCATATTTATTATTATAGCTAACACAAGTTTTACTTATGAGCTATCCATCATTTAATTTTAAATGAATAAAGCCCACTTATGGAATCATGTTTTCTATCGATTGAAATTGTATTTTTCCCGCCCTTTAATCGAGCTTAGTTTGATCAACTTATTCATTCCAATGCATTGCATTGTATTGCTCCAATTTTACAATTATGCTATAAAAGAATAAAATTATTGATAAATGCATTAGTGTTCTGAAATTTACATTCAAAATCATTCAAAATTAGCCTAAAAATACACACACATTTTGCCTAAGAATGTCCCTATTTAGCATAGGAATATCCCAATTTTTGCTAGTAATAACCCAATTTAGCATATAAATATCTTAATCAAGCATAATAATGTTCCAATTTTACCTAACAATATTTCAACGGGAATATTTCAAGCTAACTTTCTAATCTTCTCTTCTAAATTTGTACTTGCATCGCCACAACTTCGTCGTTTTCTATCAATTTTAATTTTGTCTCACGTCAGAACTGAATCCTTTACCTTAAGGCAGAATTTAATTTAAGTTTTACACATAAAATGAACGACTTGATCAAGAATTAGCGTACAGTTTCTATAAGCCCAACTTTTCCAAAGATAAACCAATGTCAAAGTCTAGAAAAACTTTTACCTAATCATTCAAATTTCTTCAATCATTTTCTTTGATTAAATAATTTCGGTCATAACTGACACAGGCTTTTTCAATTATCAAGAGACATCAAAGATATCTATCAAAAAAAAGTTCATTCGCTCAATATGATTACATACAGGTGCATGATGATGAAAAATGTACAGTAAAAAACTATGATACATGTGATTCAATTGAATATACTTTTTCGAATTTTTAGGCTTGAAAACAATGTTTATCCATTATGATACATAAATTTTACAACTCTTAAACTGTTTCTAATTTACATATTGTTCCAATAGAAAGTTCTCGATTATTCCAATAATGCAACTAGCAGAACAACAAGGTGTTCTGCACTGGTTCTTTGAACAGTTAGCTTATCATTATGGTAAAAGGGAAAGAAATGAAAAATTCACAAACAAAACTAATTGTTAAACTATGGAAAAAACAAAAAGCTGTCAAAAAATTTTAGAAAACCATAATATTCCATTTACTACCATTGTTTTTTTTACTGCATGATGTAAAATAAAAAACTTTCTAAGAACATTGAGCTAGTTCTCCAAGTAAGATTTCCCTCCTAATTTCTAGGAGATTGCTACCCCAAGTATTGCAGAATCCAATCATAACTCGTAAAGAGAATGAAGAAGATTTGCTTTCATTAGGAATTAGTGTTACTGAACGAACAGTGAGCAATGAAATGCATGGGAACAATTTCAAGTATCGCTCAACTCGGAGAATTTCCCTACTATTGAATGGTGCACAAATGCTCCATTAAAATTTATTCTTGAACATATTGATTAGTAAGAATCATTTAATTAACGAGTTTTGTGGACTGATGAGGCTAAAATTGCGCTATTTCGATGTACTTCAAAAAATGATGTATGAAGGAAATACGGCACTGTCTTCAAATCGAAGAACACATTTCAAACAGTGAAATTCGAAGGTGCAAAATCATGATTTGGGGACTTATTTCTGCAAAAGGTACTGGGAACATGACAGTAAATAGATGGTAGAATAAACGCCGCAGCATCTTACAATATTTTCAAAACAAATTTGTTCGTTTCGGTTGAAAAGCTTAAACGTCCTGAGAACTGTGTCTTCCAACAAGATAATGACCCAAAGCACCTAGCAAACTATACGAAGAAATGGCTAAATTAAAATAATGTTCATACACTATAATACCATAGCACTATAGTACACTATAGTCCCCATACTTAAGCCCAATAGATAATTTGTGACGTTATTTTAAGATTGAAATCAAATAAAGAACTTCAACAAATATCACAGATCTTAAGAAAATTTGCAAGGAAGAATAGAGTAAAATATCAACAAGAGTTTATAAATTCTTATTTATTTAGTTCACGAATAATAAATTAGAAATATCTTGTTCCAGGAGTACTTGTTTCCTCTCACTCACTACGTCATTCAAATAAGTTGAATTTTCAAAATGGACGTGTTAAAAATAATTGCTGCTCTTCATGAATCATTCCGTATTTGTATGCAAATTCCTTCTATTGCTCCAGCGTAACGATTCATAATCCGTAGCTCATGATCACAAGAGATTCATGAATATATTTCAATAAGTGTTTCCAGAGCCCTGAATATTACACAGCCAACCACACATACGAACAAATAAACACTCTCAGGTAAAATTCGCTGATGTGTTTCGAACCAAAGAAAAAAAAGCAGCGTCTGAAGCTTCCACATTCGAGAGTTGCTTCAGAGTAAATGAAATGTTGGTTGTAAACACCGCAGAGTTTATTGCGTGTTCGGGCTCATGCAAATAACTCTGGCACGCTGTTGGGGCAATGCAAATATCAATAAATAGAGGACAGAGGGTTCAGGAAAGACGAACTTTTTCATTCGTTCCGGAGAAGAATTTCCTCCTTCAGGGTATAAGCTGCTAGGTTGTAATAGCTCAAGGATGTTTCTAGTAATACAAACAGACGAAAAATTAAATCATGTGATATTTGAACACATATATTTCTCCAAAATGGATACCGTACTTTATAAAATTATGTATTTTTGTTTACAAACTATTTTCAACCTACG
>VCRD01005376.1:0-10192 GCA_006783055.1 Trinorchestia longiramus
GCTAAAATAACATAAAACTGTAGGATAAACTACAATTTTGCATCGACCAAAACAAAAATAGTAACCAAGGCTTGAGTACGAATCTCATGCACAATAAAGTTCAAGGACTCCATAATTGCGGAGCACCGCAGCAGTGAATTGGTTTTCCGATTGTTAAACTCGACTAAAAGAGGCATTTTTGAAATTATTTACGCTCGGCAACGCTGTTCAGAAGCCTGCATTGTGGTCACCTAACACTAAGTCTCTCCAAATGTATGTACAACCTTCAACTCAAAATCGTTACTTGTATTTTTCAAAGTTTTGTTAATAGGTTTAAAATTCTAACGCCATTCGTAATGAAGTTTATTACTGAAAGCCATACGAGTTTTCGGTGGACAAGTGTTAAGATGTACGTATAGGTTTTACAAATTCAAATTTAATTGTCGGTGACAATTTTCTCTAGCAAAATGTGTACTAATGTATACTCATCTACGCATTGCCCGATTCTGAAACTTATTATCGGAATGCTAGAACATAACAAAAGTTATCGTAAGCACTAGCTAGAATAATAACATTCTGGTCTCGATGTAGTGCAGAAAATGGAAAATTAGCCTTCGACGACCAAAAACTCAAATTTTTTTTCAAGGAAAAACACAGAGAAACTGCTGAACATTGAAGAATGTTTCTATGTTAATCGCATCAGAGAGATTTCAAACGATGCTGAAGCAGTCACTGAAGTAGATCACAGCCGACGCTTTTAAAGCAACAAGTGAAGTACTGGGATAAAAAGTTAAAATGTGTCTGAATCTTTAACCGATCACATTTTTCTCGAACAGAAAACTACAATACAACCACACGCTGTTCACTGGCTAGTCATACACCGGTGCCGTCTAAGCAAGCAAAGCTGTAACATGTTCTAAAAGTTCTACGACTTTCGAGTTCAGTGCTGTGTTGATTGCCCCTTTAGGTTTTATTTTAACACACTTTTTCAAATAAGACTTCAGTGTTCATTTGGACAGTAAAGGGTTAAATGTGTTTTGGAGCCCAGGGACCCAATTAACTTTCGGTGTCGCCATACAGAATGTTTATCTTACGCACTGAACTTCAGAGCTGAACAATGACCTTTAAAGAAAAAAGGTAGAAATTTTCACTGCCGAGTATATATGAAAGCGCGATGCAGTGCTTACTACTCTAGGATCAAATCTATTTGCTGAATAAAAGTATCTTTATGCGCAAAAACTTCAAACCTGCTAAGCGGTTATGAAACGAGTACTCAAAATACGCTAGAGAAGCAGTAATACACCAGATTCTACATACGAGTTACTTCAAAGGGCTTTTCTTACTATACCCTCAAAGAGACATAAAGTCGACATTATTTTAAAGTTACTTGAAAAGTAGTTGAGATGCCTTGTAAAGAGCATACTCGAGCACATGCTGATCATACACTAAAGCAACGGCGGACCGGGCACGAGCGCAAAAGACGATACTCTGAGAGAATTGGAGAGTGGTCTGAGCGGCGCATCTTCCAGGTACATTGATTTCCTATTCAAGTTCAATAGGCAAGCCTGAGAGGCTCTTCCATGCTGCTTTAAGCAACACCGAACCAATGTAAACAGATTCCGCAGACAACGCATGAAAATGTTTCTTGGAAGTGGTAATGATTCGCTAAACTAGAATTACTGAGCCCAGCGAACGAGTCATTAATTATAATTAAAGTCCAGGACAATGCAGCGTAGAAGAGCAGGTCTTAAATACAGCTGTCATTGGCAAGGAGTTTTTAGCGTTTCTGTAAAAACAAAATAAACAACTAGACAACCAGCTATTCATAAGATGAATAAACTAGTTATAGATAACAATAAACAACTAGAAATATCTTTTATCATAGCATGTGTTCTCGATAAATGTTATGAAAGTCGAGATTTTTAGTTGTTTATTATATTCTCGTTCTTGGTCGTAGAGAACGTTGGTGACCAGGCGCATGACAACTTTGGCCAAGTACAGACTGAAGGTCAGCCGGCGGACAACTTTGTCGAAATATTATAGACTCTAGGTGATAAACGTACGGAAAGTTTGCCAAATAGAAATTGTAAGCCACCAGTAGCTCAGTTACTAGCTTTTTTCTACTAAAACAGCAAGAAGTTCCTTAATCTCCGCTTCTGGCTTCCTCAGGAGTTCACCTTAGTTATAGCCACAGCCTCAAACAACTCCTCGGTTACAAAAACAATTAAAATAAATTAACACAATGCAAAATAACGTAACAATTTTACAGACAAAGTAAATCATCGATCGTCCTTCACGCACATTCGAAGGTCCGTTGAAGCAACCAAAGCCTTTAGAATGTTAGCGAAAAACAATTTAACTAAGTCAATATGCAGCAGCATAATACACCAATTTAAAAAACAAAAACAAAATCGTTCATTGAAGCCCAGCAAGGGCGATCGACTTCTGCCTTTTGTTCGAGGGACTGCTCGCAATAAACATACCTTTAAAAAGTAAGTGGAAGGCCCTTAAAAGAGTCAACAATTTACTCAAAAAGTGCCAAGTACGATGAATACTAGTGGCAGTTGCCCTCGTTAGTATCAGTATAACATACATATTCTACAGCTTTCTTAATTACTGGGGCCTGTGTATTATTGCAACACATGTGCATGACTGAAATGCCTGAGCGTGATTAAGGTGCGTATACGTGAATGAAATGTCTGTGCGTGATTAACGACTTTACTTCAGACAGTATGGAACTTGGGTAGCAACCCAAGAAGACCAAACGGCTCATTCCTACTGCCATAATTTATTCTATTCTAAAACCAAAAATAAGTACATCACCAGGAAATATTTATGCTATAAATTAGCATTTGTAGTATTAAGCCCTATCAGACGTGGTATTATTGAGCAGGAATTACTATGGGAACGCCTTTCTATTTTCGAACCAAAAGCCAATTTTGATCTTAAAGCAAATAGTTAGCTACCTATAAAATATATTCATTCAACCCTAATATTTCTCCCATTTAGGATATGAGTGTAAAAGTATGGTAGAACCTCGAAACTGTGCGTATAACATTGAAAATTTTTATTGAAAATAGGCCAGCAGAAATATGTAATTACGGCGTTGGCTGCTGAGTAGAGAATAGTATTTTGAATTGTTTTTTACGCACCTATGGATGAGTTTAAAGATCAGGAATAAAGGCAAAAATAATACAAATACGCTGAAAGATCGTGATCAGTCAGTTTAATAATTCACAGAGTACATAGTTCCAGGAGAAAAATCAATCGATTTAGGGTAGAAATTTTATGCAGAAATTAAACTTATAAAAAATACTTAAAACTGAAAAAATATCTAAATGAAATGAACAATGAAAAAGTAAGGTAAAAGATTAAAATAGGTGAAAACTAAATTTCCCTCTTTCTGGTCAAGTCCAAATTAGTGAAGCTAATGAATAATTTGTGGTTGTTTTCTGCGGAAATAATGCAGACGAGGGACGATTGTTTGAAGTCAGTCGTAAATCATTTCCCTGCAGTAAAGTAAGATTGATATTTAATACCAGTTGGGAAGTGATTTAAAAGGGACAGAGATTTTAAATGAGTATTGAGGAGTGAGAGGTTCACCCGTAAAGAAGTAGGAAAATTATTCCTAGCGAGGGTAAGTGGAGGACTATAAAAACTCATTTTACTATAGGTCCAGCAACTAGAAATAAAATGTATGACTAAAGGATTTAAAAACATCAGTGATAAGCAGACATGAGAAAAATAGATAAAAATAATCTTAGAATGTACAAGACACATAGATAGTTTTTCGCTAGGGTACATCGAATAAAAGTGGCAAGCAAGAAAGCATGCTGCATGAAAAAAGTGGTGATCAAAAAAGCATGAAAAAAGTAGTGAGCAAGAAAGTATGAAACATGAAAATAGTAATAAGCAAAAAAGCATGAAACATGAAAAAAGTGGCAAGCAAGAAAGCATGAAACACGAGAACAAGAAAGCATTACATTGTGGTGCAGACCAGTGAACGGCGCTGCATTTGCGTAAATCATTTACACCGAAATTAATGGGAGTCTACCAAGCACTTACCGCTCCACAACATGAATCAAAATTACGAAAAATTATGACCTAAAATTTCTCCCGGAAGAAAATGACGAGGATCAAAACCTCACCAAAAATGAGATGTGGCGTAATCGTTGCCACCTACGAAGGAATAAGCTTACGTGGGCGATGAAAGGGCTCCTAAATCCAGCTTGGTTGTTCCAGTTTGTCTGGGGGCACTACAAGACGAGAAGGTGATCCATAATAGGGAGTGAAGGCACCAGAGCGATGAAGATGAAGGGCGTAGACGGAAGTCCACATTTACTCAACGGAATTTCCTCCTGCAGTTGATGTTTTCATTCTGAAACATTTTCCGCCTCGCAACAGTTTTATTACCATCAAGGAAATGGGAGCACGTACGTAGGCAAATTTGATTCTCTGCAGTAACGCATTAACGTTGCAACCTCGCCTTTGTTTGGAGATTGAATCTTTGCAACATTTTTAGAGCTGCTAACAATTTCGAGCATCATGCGAGCACAGTCGGGTGGCAAGTGTGCAGTGTTTCAATTAATGTTACCATCATGAAATTTACGCAAAAATGATTGACACAATTCGAGATTTAGTCGATAATGAGTAAAATTGATCAGTCATGCGTTGAATATATTCAGAATGCGTACAATAAGATTGAAAATGCCAGCACTTAAGAGTCCAAGTACGTACAATTATACTTGAAAAGAGTGATTTATCTTTCAGAAAGTGCTTTTTTGTCAACTAGCGTAAAAATAATTTACAAAATAATGATCTTGGAAAAAAGTAAGCTCAACAGCCATTTTAACTCTTCTTTATTTTAGTTTTCCCGTTTTTGTGAGAAAGTTTCTTTCTCTATCATAAAAATTAATTTGCCAGAGAAGCCTGAGGAGCTAAGAGGAAGAAACTCATCAGGTAATGAATGACTGGAAAGACAGAATGATCTCCCATGTAGAAATTCTTTTTATTTCTTATTCTTTTATTGAAGCATTTCGGATTTTCCAGACGTTTTTGTTGTCGTGCAAACACCGCGCACATGTTTTGCAGCCATATTTCAATCTAGTTATTGATCCAGATGTTTTTCCTGCGGTTCTTGTCATTAACTTTTTCAACAACGTCATCGGTCCAAAACAATGTAGCAATAAGCTAGAACAAACAGACCCAAATTTTTGAGTGACCGCCCATTAAGAATTCGCTCAACACTAATGGCTCTCGTCAAGAAGCAAGAGAAAAGTACACTTAACGGAATAACATATAAAGTTAATTACTTAGCACAAAATGGATGGGTGGACAGTGGAAAAGACCTCACTTCACCAGACGTCGAGTGGCATAGAAAGCACAAGGGAATGAAAAGGGGAGGGGAAAGGGGAGTGCAGGAGGAGGGGAAATGGGAGTGCAGGAGGAGGGGGAAGGCAAAGTCTTGTGGGAAGAGAGCGTAGAGAGCACAGAAAGGGGAAAGGGGGAGGGGACGAAGCACTCCGCGCAAGGGCCACTTTATCATCCGTAGCAGTTCAAATGGATCAAAGTTAGGGTTTTTAACTGTATATTGGCCAAAAAAAGGAGCTCGCCGCGGAGTCAAGCGCTCTGGCTTGGAAACCCTCGAACGCGATGAAAAACGCTGCAGAGGAAACGTTCGCGGCGGCAGGAAATGGAAAACCGCCAAACAAAGGCAAAGTGGTGGCGTTGATCACGTTTAGGACTCGATCCAAATACACACGCGCCAGCACAGACACCTATAAAAGGAAATTGATGCGCCAACTCTCAATGGTTTCGAAGAAAGGTTTCTCTACAATGCCGCACGCAACACAAAGTGTTAACAGATGATGTGAAGCCGCTACAATGCAATGAAAATGATGTGATATCGCGTGTATCCTCACCAATATAAGTGAGGAGATCGATGGCCTAGTTAGAAAATTTAATCTGAAAGTAGTCACACGAAAGTTTCTTTAACCTCATGTACGCTGGGTTATTCAAAGATGAAACTTTATAGAAACGTATATTGGTGCCCTTACAGCCTTGGTATTCAAAGTAAACAATCACTTTTGAGATTGGAGCACAGTAGTCGATCGTCTTTAAGTACAGCAAATTAACTCGAATAGGAATCCAGCGTCCAGTAGCTTCAGGGTACGTACAAAAGTAAACGAGCACCGCCAATGTATTCAAAAGACCTCAGTTTATTTATTATAAAACTACTGCGCAAAGAATGATATAATTTATAATATTATAACTGGTAGAAGAACACTTAAAGATTTGGAGGCATATCGGTTAAGAATTTTGGGACTCGGGGTACAGATTTCAAGCAGCAAAAATCTCGATTTAATTTAAAATCTAGGGTACACTCTACACAAAATTAAATCTAGGGTAGATAATGCACGAAATTAAATTTTGGTTACCTATGCACGAAATTAAATCTAGGTTAGCTATGCATGAAATGAAATTTAAGGTAGACTAGGCTCAAATTTTAAGAACATTGTACATTATATTGAGAGTGAACAGGAAACGAAAGTGACAGTGTAAAGCGAACAAATGTTCAGCGTTTCTTGGCGCGGTATTCAGATGACGCTGTCACGGAGTTCCTCCTACATTGTGCACAGAACTCACAGCACTTGACACACACAGTTCCGAATAAATTGTGCACCAATTTCAGCGAAACTTGCTCATAAAATTCAAAGCACACTGAGCAGGAAATCAAACATACAAAACGTAGCGTAAAAAATTTTACAAAAACGTTCATGATATAAGAGGACAGTTTTTTTCAACCTTCCATACGCTATGGAAAAAAAGCAAATTCACATAACATAATAATTTAATTACCAAAAGTTTTGTATGGTCTTACTTATTTCTCTAAATAATCACCAAAACAGATACAGCCTGATTGCCCGAGGTACGGGCAATTGAATATGGCTGCTACTATCGATGCTCGGGCTAAATGTGAGTTTAGACGTGTAATCCATTTTCTTCAAGCAGAAGAACGTAATGCTGCTGAAATTCATCAAAAAATGAGCAAAGTGTACGGTAACAATTTTATGAGGGAAGGTAGTGTACGGGAAAGGTGTAGTGGTGGACTTCCACCGCTGTTCACCCTCTTCACGGACGTCGGTTCGTCCTTCTTTAAATTTTCTACATCATTCCCGTACACTAAAGAATAGAATAGAATGAGGCAATAGGAACGAGCCGTTTAACCCATTCTTGAGTTGATACCTAAGTTCTATGCCGTCTGAAGTGGAGGCATCAATCATGCACATGCACTTTAACCACATAAGTCAATTCAGTTACGTACACGCATTTCGCTCATACACAGGCATTGCAGTCACGCGCATTCATCCCAAACATACACTGGCACTGGGAGTTAAGGACATGTGTTCACAATTCCAGCAGAAACGATGTTTTCGGGCAGCTGGTTCCAAGTTGCGGCAATTTTAACGGACAGAAGTTCATAGCTTGGAAATCTTGAAGTTTCTCAGTATTAGTTTTTGGCCGTTATTTAATGTCCCCCATATGAGAGCGCATGTCCCCCATATGGGAGGGCATTTTTTCCTCACATGAGAAAGCATTTTTCCCCACATGAGGGGGTATTTCTCTCCTACATGAGGGGGTATTTCTCTCCCACATGAGGGGTATTTCTCCCCCCAACACCGCCACCTGATCCCAGCTAATAGCCTTCATTTACTCTCCCAATTTAAATGCAGGAAAAAGCTAAATTAATTTCATGGTGAAAGATCAGAGGCCACGCAGCAGCCGCACGGCGCCACGTCAAATGACTTAGTAAATTAATGCATACACAGCCTTAGTAAATTAATGCATACACAGCCTTAGTAAATTAATGCATACACAGCCTTAGTAAATTAATGCATACACAGCCTTAGTAAATTAATGCATACACAGCCTTAGTAAATTAATGCATACACAGCCTCAGTAAATTAATGCATACACAGCCTTAGTAAATTAATGCATACACGGCCTTAGTAAATTAATGCATACACGGCCTTAGTAAATTAATGCATACACGGCCTTAGTAAATTAATGCATACACGGCCTTAGTAAATTAATGCATACAAGGCCTTAGTAAATTAATGCATACACGGCCTTATATAAATTAATGCATACACGACCTTAGTAAATTAATGTATACACGGCCTTAGTAAATTAATGCATACACGACCTTAGTAAATTAATGCATACACGGCCTTAGTAAATTAATGCATACAAGGCCTTAGTAAATTAATGCATACACGGCATTAGTAAATTAATGCATACACGGCATTAGTAAATTAATGCATACACAGCCTTAGTAAATTAATTCACATTGATATGGGACACATTAATTCGACATAATTATCTACGTACATAATACACAGTGTATCTCCATATCCCTCTCCCTATCTCTCTAGCGGTGTGTCCATCCCAATTTTTCAATCTATTACTGAAGAAAAATTATTGAACTGAAATCAGAACGGGTATACATAAATAATATATATTATCAGCATTCTATTGTGGATAAGTGCGTGCAGAATCTGTCATGCTGACATACGTGTAGAATCCGTCATGCTGACATGCGTGTAGAATCCGTCATGCTGACATGCGTGTAGAATCCGTCATGCTGACATGCGTGTAGAATCCGTCATGCTGATATGCGTGTAGAATCCGTCATGCTGACATGCGTGTAGAATCCGTCATGCTGACATGCGTGTAGAATCCGTCATGCTAAAATGAGTGCACGAACATGTCATCATAAACACCTGATGTCAACGTTTCAATGTGAGGATTGTGTGAGGGGAGATGGTGTTGTGTGAGGGGAGATGGAGCTGTGTGAGGGGAGATGGAGCTGTGTGAGGGGAGATGGAGTTGTGTGAGGGGAGATGGAGCTGTGTGAGAGGAGATGGAGTTGTGTGAAGGAAGATGGAGTTGTGTGAGGGAAGATCTTAAAATTCATATATTTAAGAGAAAAATAACGCATATCAAACAAGCCACAAATCAAGCAAAACACAAGAGCATTTAATTTTGGTGTTAAGAAACCAAAAATTCCGATTGGTTATTTAGTGAATACTTTTGCATCTAATTAATTTTTGTGTAGCGACACATGAACTACAAAAGCAGCAAGAATATAGAATAGAATAGAATGAGGCTATAGGAACGAACCTTAGGGCCCATTCTTGGGTCGGATAATTACTTCGATAATTATTCGGTTGTTTACCCAAGTCCCATGCCGTATTTCTAGCCGCGTCAACCATGTCGGCAGCGGGATTCGAACGCAGGTCTTTCCGCTCGCAAGCAGATTCGCTCACCAGTCGACCAAGACTCAGTGAAAACATCGCAATATCAATTCAGTGCATCTGAAAACATCGCAATATCATTCCAGTGCATCTGAAACATCACAATATCATTCCAGTGTGTCATGAATATGAATACATATATATATATATTTAATGGATGTAGAGGCAGAAACATAGGAATGTTGGTCGCGAAATCGTAGCTGTAGCGGACAGGCGTGGGAAAGACGGCTCTCAGGAATTTCTGACGGTTAGAACCAACCGCCAGGCCTGCTTCGTGAAGTTGGTGAGGGTAACTCATATATAAACACACGCATTGAGACGACAGAGACTTCAAGTTCGTGACTCAGAGGAAGAAGGACGTAAGGAAAGTTGTGATCGCTTGCCGCTATGGCGGCAAGCCGGCAAAGTCGTGCCGTCAACTGTCATCGGAAGTATATTCATCTTTACTGGCGGCGGGACGAGAATTCAAAGAAGAAGCTGTGAAGAACAATTCATCGAAGAGTCATCAACATGTTCAATTTAAGGGAAGAGATAATCAACAACAGCATCACCATCATCCGAGGAACATCAGTCTGCATTTGGGAGGAAGAGCATCGACAACATATAACAGTCTTCAACATTAGTGAGAGACGTTGGCATCGTCTTCAACATTAGTCTACAAGTCTGCAAGAGTCATCGGCATGTCCAACATTGTTTTCAATCTATAATAGGGGAAGTGATCATCGGGCGACTTACGAGAGTCCTCCAACATTCAACATCCGCATTTTATGTTAGGCTTGGGAAGTGTACTGGCGAGCTTCGTGAATTTAGAGAAGGGTACATCGTGAGGGAATCATCATCGTCGTGCAAGGGAGGTAAAGGTTAATTTGTTGTTAGTCATGTGATCACAGAGTATA
>VCRD01005376.1:13187-35399 GCA_006783055.1 Trinorchestia longiramus
GGAGGGCACATGTTAGTGGTTGAGAGGCAGTAAGTGGGAGAGGGGTAGTAAGTGGAGGCAGCCATGTAATGCAGATCACAAAGATTTATACACATTTACGAGGGAAGAATTCTACATAGCGCTGTTGCAGCAGCCCCTACACGTAACGAAGTTGAGTTAGAGTTGATAAAAAATTAATTGTTTTCAAGTTACAATAGCAGTTTTCGCAGAACTTAACTGTTTTCCACAATAAAAACAACAAAATTCTCAGAACACAGCAAAGCTTTGATATTTTTGATGGCACAGCTCGCTACATTGACCAAAAAGCGTTGACTTTTTAAAAAGAGACGAGTAAACGAGGTCAGAAGTAAACAAAAAATAACTGTACCAGAAAGCTTAAAAACTGACACTCACACGAGGGACATGGAAGAATTAAGAGCGAAATCTGAACTTTCAAATCTAAAATTAAGCCCTCTGCAGGATTTTGAGGTGTGGGCGGTATGTGGGCGTGCGCTGTGAGTCTGTGTCTCATGATAAAGATCCACCTTCGTAAATCTGTACGATGAATAAACTTTTAACATCAGTATTTTTTTCAGTTCCATCCCAAACGATTGATATTCTGTCAGATTTTTTAAGTTAGACTACCATTACGATTCACATTCTCAAGATAACTTTTTCGAGCCAAACCCAACTTTGATCATAAAGCCATTTAAACGCATTAAAAGTATAAAACCACCTTCATCTTAGATTGACTCTGACTAGTAATTTCCACTTATTTGACTTTCAGATTTTGAAGACCAACTTTCAAAAGAATGTTCTCATACGTGAATCATACGTGTACAGGTTGTACGCTTCATTAAGCGGGTGATACTGCATGTGTACAAAAGTAAGTTTTTGTGCAAGTGTTCAACCAACCAGTCATTTTTCCTTCTCGTATTTCCATATCAAGACGTGATACTTCTATAGCTCTGTCTTGCTTAAATGATGTTTAAGAGGTAGTGTGTGCTTCAAACTTTGAGCACTGTCGTACAGCAAAATCATCATAATTAAGCCTAAATTTCAATGGAAATGACCACAACGAGTGGACTACGTGGAAGTTAGTTCGCAATAAAGCGTGTTTCACGAGAAGACTTATTTTAGATTTACAATCGATTGCTGGTATTGATACTTATGCTTGAATTACTTAGAAGGTAAAAACTGTTTGCGTTTGTATTTTGGCCTTTTGTTAACTGTTAACCGACTTATAAGTTAGCAATGACATGACTAAGAGCTTAAATGTTCTTGTTTAAGCTTTGTTATCCACAAGAATTATTCGACCAGCGAACATACTGACTAGTTAGAGCTACTAATGTCCCTACTGCAAGGCCTCCATCAGAAAAATATCAAGTTTCCAGAAAACTCGACATGATAAAAAGAATAACAAGGATGTCGGCCAAAAACGCACATGCACTCGTTCTCGCTCGCACGAACAAAGTTCTCGAGAAGCAAATAATATGAAAGCAACGCAATGGGGTGGACTACATTGATGCTATAAATTGAACGGTCTAAATTTCTAATAAAAGGCGCAATCTCTGCCGCAGTCTTGAAGCATCGGGAAGAAATTCGCCACGCGGGTTCACAAGTACCACAACAGGCGAAGAGCCCATTTTGTGTAGGCAAATTTTGGAGGCCGTCGAAGCCTCGAGGCAATCGCGGGATGCAATTGCCAGGCAATGTTGCGCCAAAATATCGAGACCGACTATGAATTTTGAGCCAAGAAAGAGATAAAATGTAAGACGGTATGCAGAGCAGGCGTAAAAAATTCATGGAGAAAGAAAAAAGACAATGTGGCGGGAACAAACGGGAACTGCAGTGCAATGGTGTGCTAGACTCAGTTTTCGAACTGAACATTCTGCACAAAAATTCTCGTTAACCTTTGTTATAGATCAAGGCAACCCCCATTGATTTGTCGTCAAATGATGTTAAAAATATAGAAAGAATGAAAATAAAGTTAATATACTGAACATAAGGTCCGGAAATCGATCTAACGTAGCCGCTCGTCATAGGAAGTATAGTCCGAGTGATAAGTTCTTGATGAGAGTTGAGGTTCAAAAACATTGGGTCTAGAGTTACTCCAGTGACGAAGGAAAGATGTAGAAACACAAAGGGCAATAAAAAATCCGTATATGGAATAGCTTAGCTTTAATTAAAAGACTGGATTAAATTGAAGTTATTTTAATGATCACATTGGGAAGCGTGAACTACGTAATATTAAAAATTAGAATATGAACTAGTAATGTTTCTTTCAGTAAAGCTAGAATGTCTCCCTATGATTGGACATTTTGCAAAAATAACGTAAAAGTAGAAAGAATTTTAAACCTTAACCAATTCTACTCTAACATCTAGGAATGAATATTTCGGTTCACCTTTTAGGGCTTTAAAAAGTGTGTCTTTAGAGATCCTCAAGATCTTGATCTGTACTTAAGTATTTTTAAGATCTTTGTTCACCGTTAGAGATTGTTAAGATCTTGGTTCACCGTTAAAGATTGTTCAAATCTAGATTCACCATTACTTTCCATTACTGTTTGAGATTAAGATCTTGGTTTACCGTTCGAAATTGTTAAAATATTGGTCCGCCCTTAGAAATGCTTCTTATTTTGGTCTGTCCTTGAAGTCTTGAGATCTTACAAAACCTACATAACTTCTCAAAACCTTCGTTTGCCCACATAGCGATTAAATGTAGAAATCTTGTACAAGAATGCAACTTTTCGAAGTCAAAAAATGCATAGAAATATTGACTATTCTTAGATTCATTAAAGAGATATAATTTTAACGTTTTTAAATTTTTGTTAAAGATTCAGGCAACGGAAGATTGTGTACAGTACATTGCGTATTGATTGTTAGGATCGACACAAACTTTCCCCTATTTTACTTCTCAAGTTGCGAAGAAAATTTGATCAGTTGAATATTTAAAAAAAATGTACTCATTCACTCGAGAAAAAAACACGTATTCAGACTACCATAAACGTGTGTGCAAAGACAAACAAACAGTAATGGAAACACTAAATAAACAGTGGAAAACATAATAAACAAACTGGTAGAAATACTGAATAAACAGTAATAGAAAAACTAAACAAACAGTGGTAGATTTACTGAATAAACAGCAGCAGAAATTCTAAATAAACAGCAGCTCAAAGCTTTAGTGCGATCGCTTTCTTTTTCGGTTGCAGCCTCTGGAGCTGGACAGTCAAAAACAGCCTGCCTCGCTGCAGCCCACTGGTGGCCGCAGGCAAACTCGTTTTGTTAGAAAACAACAGCAGCATCAGGCAGCAAGCGAAATAGGAAACTGTGATGGAAATTTGAATTTTAGAATGATTATGTATTTTGCTTACGAATGTTCTAGCTTTGCTAACTTGAAAATTTTAATTTGGGAATAAATAGGGGCAAAATGGTCTGACTCAATTGTATGTTAAATGAAAGTAAAATAGAATAAGGAACGAAACAATTTTTTATTTTGTTTTCCAAATGCACACGTCATTTTGAGTAAATTTTGGTTTTGTTTAATAAACACACTTGTTCTCTACTCTATTTTGCTTTTATTAAACTTACCAAAGAGTCAATCATTTTGCCGCATCCTGTACATAAATCGGGCTGACCATTATTTTACTCTGGTCTAACATTCTTAATCACTCTTGTAGCTGCAGTGGGCGTGTCATCAAGATAGTGATATTGGATTTTCTTCTAAGCATCTAATTAATTTCTTGGTACGATTCGGAGGCTTCATTCACTCCTAGTCATCAGTAGATCTTAAAGTTCCCTCATACGACTAAGCCTCGCACTTCGTACTTGTACATGCAAGAACTAATGCATGCAATAAATAGAGCATGTAGTAAATGGCGGATGTACCAAATGGCTCGTATAGCAAATGGCCCAGAAAAATAAATAGCTCATATAGTAAATCACCGATATGGTAAACAGCAGATGTAGTAAATAACGGATGTGGTGAATGATGCGTGTAGTACACGGCACATGTAATAAATGGAGCTTGTAGTAAATGGAGGCTGTAAGAAATGGAGGCCATAGGAAACGGAGCCTGTACAAAATTGAGCCTGTAATTATTACATTAAACTGAGAACAGAACATATAATAGCGGTTATTCTAAATAACACACTCGGGAAATAGTGAATATGGCAATATTACATATGACAAATAGACCATTAGGTAATATTGCTCATGTTGGCGGCGGCACATCAACAGCTAAAATTATCGGTAAATAGTGTTTAGAAATTTGATCCGACACCAGAATTCAAGTATTAGCATACCAAAAGGCTAAAAAACAACTTTCAAGCGCACAGCCATCCCGACATGCAGATGGAAGCCACAGCAGACAATATGTCAGGGCTAAACGAGGCAAAACTTGGAGAAAAGAGTTCCTCCCCAGGACGGTCTCCGACTGAGCGGAAAAGTAAGAAGACGCAAAAGCTCATAAAATTACGCGAGAGAACAGGAGGGTAGGCGGGTCCGTTCTTGTTTATGGAGAGGGAGCTGTGAATGATGGAGGACACTGATGTGGTCCGTGGTGTGGTGTGCACATCCTGGTGACGTGTGCACATCTTCGTGTGGTGTGCATATCCTCGTGTGGTGTGCACACCCTGGTGCAGTGTGCACATCTTCGTGTGGTGTGCACATCCTCGTGTGGTGTGCACATCCTGGTGCAGTGTGTACATCCTGGTGTCGTGTGCACATCCTGGTGTCGTGTGCACATCTTCGTGTGGTGTGCACATCCTGGTGTGGTGTGCACATCCAGGTGCAGTGTGCACATCTTCGTGCTGTGTGTTGACAGGTGTTGTGTTGGTGCAGTTGCTGACATGTGTTGTGTTGATGCAGTTGCTGACAGGTGTTGTGTTGGTGCAGTTGCTGACAGGTGTTGTGTTGGTGCAGTTGCTGATAGGTGTTGTGTTGGTGCAGTTGCTGACAGGTGTTGGGTTGGTGCAGTTGCTGACAGGTGTTGTGTTGGTGCAGTTGCTAACAGATGTTGTGTTGGTGCAGTTGCGAACAGGTGTTGTGTTGGTGCAGTTGCTGACAAGTGTCGCGTTCATTGGAAAAGTTCAATTAAATATATTTTCTGCTATTGTACCAGTGGTAAAAAACACTTACTCCCTTAAAATAAAATTAAAATTAGAGTTTAAAAAGTATCGGGATAAAATTATCCCTCTTTGAAATTCCGAACAAAAAAGACTTTTCAACTCAATATTTCAATATTTTCGTTGATGCAGGTCCATTTCAAAGTGTAAAAATGGACCTTCATCAACGAAAATACTGAATTTAAAAGTGCAGCAACTTCAAACACATGCCAGTTTTTCAAAACGGGTAAAAATATACCGTATGCAATCACTAAATGTCAGGAGTAGGGCAATACGATCCAGATGTATCAAATTTTTCTGCATATAGAGTGGCAATAAATGTTTCTGGCTTTAGAAGGATCATAAATATTCGACCATACCGAGTTATTAAAAATTTTCCTGCGTATGGGTAGGTCATTAATCTTCTAGTATATAAAGTCGTTATAAGTATTTCATCATAAATAGTGATTATAAATGTTTCAGCACAGTAAGGGATCATAAATATTTCAAAATACGGAATAATTAGAAATTCTGCCACCATTTGGAGAGATTATAAACGTTGCATTCGTGAGGGGACGAAAACATGAATAAAGACAAAGAAATGTCCTGAGGAGCATTTTTATGAGGCCTTGAAGTATCCTAAGGCCTAAGGACCAATTCTCTAAGGCCTAAAGCATCTTAATGCCTAAGGAGCATTTTCTAAAACCTTGAAGCATCTTAAGGCTTAAGGAACAGTTCCCAAAGGTGCCGGCGCATGAGGGTCTGCAGCAATAAGTCCTGATGTAATAAACTATTCAGGTGGAGGATAAGGACTGCAGTTCACAGTCCCAGTGCTCGTAACCAATCACACGAAAATTGCCAAATAAATATTTATAGCGCGTGTTAATTGGTTAATTAAGATATTTCCGGTGTGTTGTAATTGGCTAATCCACATATCTTTGATGTGTCTTGATTGATTTATTAGATATTTTTGCCGTGTATCAATTGGTTTATTCTGATATTTTTGTTGTGCCTTAATTAGATTATTTAGATATTTTTGTCGTGTTTAATGGTTTATTCAGATATTTTTGTCGTGCATCAATTTGTTTATTCAAATATTTTCGTCGTTACAGTTCAGGTTCCAGAAATTTTCAGCATTACCAAGTTACAGCACACAGTCATACTAGTCAGGAACGCCACAGATGCTTACAAATAATGAGATCGTCCATTGTGTTGTACTTCATAGACCCATCTGCATTGCGCTCTCTACTGCACCTTAGGTGGAGGAGGTAGTGTGAAGGTGCATCGCAGTGGAACAATTCATAGCAGAGAAAGGTCTCGAGTTACCAGTTTTGATTTTTTGAGCCTCCATAACCTGAACTGCAAAGCTAAGAAATGCGAGAGATGTATTTAATGGTCATGTTATTTAAAAGATGATTATTTTAGTGACGATAGTATATTATTGTATGGCTGCACCAATTGTCAAAATCCCATAACATAAAATTAGGAAAAGTTCAATAGAAATATTTCACGATAACTTATAGAGCATTGACTCGTTTTCAGAGGATCTCTTGCACCATCATCCTAATCAGTTGGCTTATTAAAAAGACCAATAGAAATTCCTACAGATGGATCTCAGTCTTCAGCATATGAGTTGAAATTCTACAACCGGACTTCTTTCGTCAAACAGAACTTCACACTAGAAATAAATATATTTTACGTACAGGAAGCAACGAGAAATTCTGCAAGCAAAATTTTCGCCCATCAAGTGATATAAAAAATCTCATCAGTGGACGCGACGAAGAACAAATTTGGAAAATGATATTTTCAGTACAGATGAAACGAAAATAAAATATGTAAAGTTCAAAATTAATTTCCTGAACAATTTGTAGAATCAAAGCTTATGTCAGGTCGTTAGTTGCCAGCTCACCAACAACTGTACAGGAATTCAGACCACATGTGTGTGTCCTATGATATTATGGTTTCCGACTAAGTGGAACGAGGACTAGCTGAAAGCTTTCGCTGACTGGGTCGTATGATGGTCAATCGGTTTAAGGACCTTGTCACAAGGAGACAACATTTCAGTCATCTCCGAAACCCTGATTTGAAGGCGGACTATACTCATTCGAAGTGTAGTTGTCGGCCTGTCAGGTTCTGCTTAACTCTTCATCCCTTTATCCCTTAATTCTCCTCAACTGCCATTACCAGTCGATCAGCCACGTCATTCCACTTGGCTTAGCTTTCTGTATTGTTCTACGAGTCTACTGTATCATCTTTATAATAAACGATTGGAAACGTCCCAGCTCGTTCTTCCCTGCGATAGCTGCGAGGAGAATTCTAGTATCTCGGTTCGGTGGTACGCTTCTAGGCACGAACCACCTCAGGTAGAGATTTACGATTTACAGAATCTCACTGGAAAGAAGCACCCCGACAGTTAAATACAGCTAAGACAAATATTACGACATTATACGCATAAATGTTTGTTCAAGTTACATCAATGTTCAGGGTTAAAAATATCATGCAGTTCTTGTAAGAGTTATGACAGGAAATAATTCCTGTCATAAATAAGTGAAAGAAACATAGGGCCTAATACTTTTCAGTTGTCCTAGTACTTACATTTTATCACGTTTGTCATTCATAAACGAATGGGAACTTGAGCGTCATTTATATTCCATGTATATTTAGCATCATTAGATACTCAAAAACAATACAAATAGTGTAGCATTATGGACTGGGAGTATTTCAGAGGTATTCTTAGTTCACTCAATTGAAGAATATGAAAAAAATCATTAATTTAAAGAACATGACGGAATCATTTAATAAATTGGAGAATATAATAAACCATTTAACACATTTCCTGTGAAGTGACCCACCGGTGGGTCACTCAGGTTAGGTTCTGTAATTTTTCCAAGGTTTCTAGTGACTGTGTACAAAGTAAAGACTTGCACCAACTAGGCAATCGCAGGAAATTTGTTAATAAATTAAAGCAAATGATGAAATCATTCAATAAATTGAAGAACATGATGAAATCATTTAATTTCAGAAACATTGATCCATTACACGTTACTCAAACATAAATTTTGTACTCTGAGGTTAAGGGGAAAATTATTTGTTCGGTCCAAACGGAGACGCACAATCGAATAATTTTGTGATGATTTCCTTTTAAATGGAATTTTCAATTTTCGTACCCAAAACTTGATACAAAACAAAAATTTTTGATACAAAGTAGAGACAAAACTTTTAAACGCATCAAACACAGTTTATGTTCTCTTTACCCCTACAAAACTACGGCCTAAGTCATTTTTGAAATAGATTTGTTTTGGTACTTCCCCCTTCAACACTGCGAGCCTTGTATCCATCTCCAGCCGCCACACAACGGATGTCTAAGTTTACGTTGTCTGCTTATGTTCGTATTCCTTTTGATCAGAATTTCTGCAAAACGCATTTTTTTGCGTGAGAAATATAAAAACTCTGTATAACTAATTATAAAGCATTCAGAGCTTTAAATGTTTTAAGTTTTTTCCATATTAACCAGCATGCGCCTGTGACTCTTCCTTAATATTCCTTCAAAAATAAATAAAAATTGGAAAAAACTCGTGGCAAAAATATGGTTCTCTCGCAACACCTGAGCCACGGGAGCACCAAATCCGTGCTCTGAACCTCTCAGCGGACCCCACAGTCTACGGATCCCATCCGCCTTGCCTCGTTTGACGATGGCTCCGTTCGAAATTTCCACGAAGAGGATTTAGGCCCTAATGGCCTGTAAAGGAGTGATGGAGGGAAGCATTTTGAGTGGATACTTGATCGATGAAACTCTTAAGGGCTCCATTTTACAGCATCTAAAAAGGGGGAACAAACAAGCGTTCGTTAATTTCGCTTCAGAGCGACGACCGTAATGTTGTACTTAGCGTGATGACTTTTAGGGAAACAGAAACTGTCGCTCGCAAGGCCGCCCATAATATGTCTTAGATTTTGAACCTAAATACAAAAACATTTCCGCCACGTTCAACCGTTTTAATCCTCGGAAAAGAAGTTCTTAATCATCGCCATTTTACATTACACTGTCCCCCCGCAACATATCAAATCAACAACTATTTTATAATTGACTGAAATAAATGAACCGCCAACTTTTTAAGTTAGTTTCTGAAAAATACATTACTTACGTTTGACTTAGGAACAAGTAGAATTAGCTCACAATGAGTAAATTTCAAGGTAGAATGCTAAATTTTACAGAACACGACGTAATGTGTGTACGGGAAACATGCGCAACCGCAGTTTTATTAGGAAATTTAATAATTATTTCCCTTCCATGGAGTTAGTGTTGCAATGAATTATTACTCTTCCACGCAAAGCAATTTCTAATCTATTTTTATTGCCCTCATAGTGTCATTCCCAATCAATTCGTATTGCCTCATATTGTACTATTCCCAAGCCATTATTATTGCCCACATAATGTTATCACCAATGAATCCTTGTTACCCCATAGTACCACTCGCAATCAATTATGAAATGTACTATCAAGTCGCAGAGGATGAAAATATACTATTCAAATAAGCCTGATTCATCCACATCCCATGAGTCACATCACAGCTGATCATATATCATGAATGTAAGCGAGTTGTTTTTGCATATTCGTCACCTCGCTAGAATTAAACGTTTCTGATATCGCTATCAATAAATAAAAAATGCAGAATGAGTTGGGAATTCTGTTTTCTAAATCTTATTTTCCCTGAATACAAATGTTTTTTGTCGATTTTTTCCTTTGACGTAAATAAATTTAGTAATTTTGCTTCATCATTGCGTTGCTTGGAGTTGTTTGATGCAGCGGTTGAGCAAAGGTGGGTAAACAGTCTTTTTTTTACCGCTCTGAAGTGTACAGACTTAAGAAAAAAACAATGAAAAACGTCAGTTAAATTCACAACACTGTTTCATTTTCCTAACGAGTCACGGGATACTTTTAAGTTGAATTATTTGTAAAATTCATAAAAAAAACTAATTTCCTCGACTACTTCAATACATTCACGGCCCGACTACCACTAACCCTCCCTGAAGCAACATTCACAGCGACGCTAAGTGCACATGACACAAGGAGATCCATAATGGTTTAGTGTCACAGTTGGCACAGTCCGCTACAACTAGTGAAATACAAAGCTTCTGTATCTCAAGGCATTGAGAATAAGCGAAGTGGGAGTGTACAATTGTACTCCATAATACGTGAAGTGAGAGTCTACCATCACACTCCACAAGAAGTGAAGTTAGAGTCTACCATTATACTCCACAAAAAGTGAAGTAAGAGTCAACCATTACACTTCACAATAAGTGAAGTAAGAGTTTATCCTTATACAGTATAGTACAAGTATACGTACGATAATATAGCACAGAGTAGGACGAGTTTCGCAGTTCCTTCGCTGCTCGTTTCGTTCGCACACAGCATCAGGGAGTCCGTCCTCTTCTGTGGCCTTTACGTTGTGTAAAAAACTTCAACTTTAGAGAGGGAGAGAGGGTCGAGCCTACGCTTGAATCTTCACATAACATACTGGGGTGTCCCCCAAAAAATGTACTCACACTTGAATTTATAACCCATTACTCACATACTTTGTTTCGATTTAGGTGTTTATTGACATACATAAATCTAATGACTTAAATCAAATAAATAACATTAAATTTTAAAAAATTCAGTGTCATACACGTTGGAGAAGCAAAACTTGCAGCAAACGTTTCATTTGTTTTACTCATTAACCATTAAAATAAATTATTTGAAACCTAATAGAATTTAATACTGCATTCATACCTAACAATGGCCCATAGTTTTTCAGAAAATTTTGCATAACATGAGTGTGCAGGAAGGTAAACGCCAAAGGCTATCTTATATGCTCGTCGCAGAAGTTGCCCCAAAGGTAATTTCAAGCCCAATTGGAGTATCCTTACGGACTGTTTATAACGTGAAAAAGAAAACTCCTATGAACAAGAGCATCCAGAGAAAGTCTAGCAGCGTTGGAGTGAACATAAAACGTAATAAGAATTTCATGCACACCCTCCGCTCCAAAATATCAAAGGACGCAACCAAATCCATGAGACAACTGGCTTTTGAACTTGATGTGTCCCACAAAACAATCAGAGCAGCAGTGAAAGGGAATTTGAGTATGAAATCTTACACCAGGACAAGATGAACACCTGCTGACAGGACGCATGAAGACCATTAGATTGGAAAGATGCAAAAAAGTCCTTACGTATCTCAAGAATAACTCGTTCACTGTGGAAAATTTTTTAGACGAGATAAAGAAAAGAAAAAGATTTTGGACGAGACTTTACTGTTATAACTGTTTTGAACCGCAGAAATGACAGATTTATTGGGTCGTTAGCTGAGGTCAAGGGCACCGTCAGAACGAAGCATCCAGCTCAATTCATGGCTTTAGGAGTTGTGGCCTCCACTGGTCAAGAGATGCCTATGTACTTCTACAAATCTGGAAAAAAAAATCAAAGGTGATGCCAACTACAAGACGCTGAGGCACTATATGTTACCATGGCTCAATGCCAACTATCCGGAAGGCAACTATGTGTGGATCCAGAATGGTGCTCCTGCCTATGCAGCCAAGAAAATACAGAATTTCTACAAATTCAAATTTTCTGATTTTTTGCCATTATATTTCTAGCCCTCTTTCAGGTCAGATCTCAACCCTTTGGACTATGCTGTTTTGCACGTTTTAGAGCATGCAACTAACAAAACCTCCCATCCTAATACTAACTCTCTTAACACGTTGAGTGCGATACGACCCGCCGGTGGGTCACTCAGGTTAGGTTCTGTAATTTTTTCAAAGCTTTCTAGTGACTGTGTGTACAAAGTAAAGATTTGCACCGGCTAGGCAATCGCAGGCAACGTGTTAAGGCTATCATCAATGAAGAGTGGGCCAAGATGTCCACTCAATTTTTGGTAAAGAGTTGTCGAAGGTTCCGAGGGCGTGTGGAGGCAGTAATTGATAAAAAAAGGAGGATATGTCGAATAAAACAGTTTCATTTATCCTGTACTTGTATATAGAAGCCATTATTTCGTCATTGAATAAAAATAAATCTCCTATCAATGATTATTACTTTTTACCAAAATTTTGTAAGTTTTGCTTCCCCACTCTGTAAAAGAAAAATGAAATAATATTCCTCTAGTCTAGTCACTTCCTAGTCATGGGCAGCCAAAAAGTGAATACAATTCTGGGCGGGGACAGCCTGTATTTTATATCATAATAGGATTCAGCATAAGAACCGAAAACTAACTAAATTAACTTCAAAAATATAAAATATTTTCACTTGAGTAAGGAACATGTGTTAATAGGTGGACAAAATTAAATTATTAGCTAAAATTCTTGAGGGTCACTGTGACTAGCGCCAGGTAACGCAATAGTGACGTTCATGTGTAACTAATCTCAACTGTGCATGACTGTACACAATTGTACACAATACACAACTGTATACAACAATACACTACTGTACACAACAATACTCAGCAAAGCGCAAAGGACAATACACAGCAATACACAACTGTGCACAATTGTACACGATACATAACTGAGAAAAATTGTATACAACAATACATGACAATACACAATTGTACAAACCTCTACACAACCGTATACAATAATACACAACTGTATACAGCACTATACAACTGTACACAACAATATACGACAGTAGACGACAGTACACAACAACACACAACTATACACAATACACTATTGTACACAATAAACAATACACAAGTGTACACAACAACACACAAGTGTACACAACAATACACGACTGTACACAGCTGTTTAGTGTCACTGAAGAATAGCACACACAACTAAACTCACAACAGTCACCTGTAACAATCGTTGTTGAAGTCTCTGCAGTAAATTTTTTGGGTTTCTAAATTCTTTGTGTTCACAGACCCCCAAAAACAAATACCATTTCCTTCCATTACTCTTTGTAATTCAAGTCGATTTGTTGCAACTTCTCTCCATTGGCCTCTTTTTCCAGGCTTTTATTCCTGCGTTCCAGCCTTAATTTACTTGCATTAGCGCTAATTAGTTTTATTCGTGCAGCCTTTTCATCAGTGCAGCCTTTTCATCCGTGCAGCTTTTCTATCAGTGCAGCTTTTCCATCAGTGCAGCTTTTCCATCAGTGCAGCTTTTCTATCCGTGCAGCTTTTCTATCCGTGCCGCCTTTACATCTGTGTCGCCTTTACATCCGTGCAACCGTTTCATCCATGCAGTCTTTCCATCCGTGCCGCCTTTTCATCCGTGCAGCCTTTTCATCCGTTCAGCCTTTTCATGCTCGCAGCCTTTTCATCCGAGCTTTTTCATCTGTGCAATCATTTCATCCGTGCAGTTTTTTAATTCGTGCAGTCATTTCATCCGTGATTATTTCATCAATGTACCTCCTTCATCCAAGGATAAAGCGTTTCCTGCAATTCATAACATAAAAAATATTTGATTCCTTCATACATAAAATGCGTTGTAACTTACTCTAATAAATTAACTTTGATTAGGGCGTAGTTGCGCCTTCGTTTGTTTAACACGTTTGTTGCGATGCGACCCACCGGTGGGTCACTTAGGTTAGGTTCTGTAATTTTTTCCAAGTCTTTTAGTGATTATGTGTACAAAGTAAAGATTTTCACCGGCTAGGCAATCGCAAGAAACGTGTTAAAGCCCTGCTTCAGTAGGCTGTGCATAGAGTTCGTGAGATACGCTAACGCTTGGAAGAAAGAGGCAGCTCGGTTATGGAGCTCTGACGGAAGTCCAAGACAGTCCATTACGCAAGGGTGACGACGGCTACATCTACGTATGTTTGCGCGACGTGGAGACTGATGTCCGGTGGTCACTGAGGTTTCTTCTTCTTCCTAGACTCTGATTTCGTCTATCCCTGAGTTTGTGTGAATGCGTCCTTATAAGTAATTTCCTTAAATTATTATTTATCTAACTGGGTTAAATACTCCTGTTGGCTCACCATAGAACGTTCGGGACATCCTCCATTGAGGGTGTTTAATTAATTAATTTGTATCGAGGTCTAGAATAGTTAGAATGGAGGATTAGGTTTCCTTTATTTCTGATTTTCCCTGAGCAGACGAACCTTTACCTTTCCTTCCTGTCCTTTTGGTGAGCCTAATTCCTACTTTACCCTCCTCTTTGGTAAGGTTTCTAAATTCTTGATAAACCTCTAAAAGTGGCATTATTTGCAACCACTAAATTTCGTCAATTAAGCTTAGGTGAGCTGCGTGTGGTCACACTTCTCTAGTTTTGCTGAAATTGAATTGGGATGCAAATTGCCTTGAATGTAAAACGGTGTAATTTATATACGATGCTAGTTTTTATTTTGGTTAGCATTTCCAGTATCGTTTGTGCCCTGATCCTGACACCACCGGCCGGATTATTGTTGCCTTGCACCGTGTTTAAACTGAATTCTCCTCCTCGCTGCGGCCAATTCTCCACCAGCGTCTCATTGCCTTTCTTCAGGAGCAGAGTTGCCCGCACCTGTTTCAGTTGTGCTGCACTGAAACGGTGGAGTAGATGGTAGATGCTCCGCGGTCGTGGTCAACTATAATTCTAAGACCCGACGCGCAGTGAAGTCTGCCGGCGCTCAGAGCATCTACCCGCAATTTTGTACTACCTACGAATGGTCTCATTCGCAGAATAAAATAAAACTCTACTTTAACCTTTTGATTAAATCATTTAAAACTCAGAATTTACTGTTATAAGTTAAAAAGTAAACTGAATGAAGTTCTAACCTTTCTTCATTTTGCCTTATTAAAAACATTGTATAGGGATTGCCACTATTAAAAATCTTTACATCGAAACTCGTAAAACATTTATACTTCTATGTCAATACTTCATAGCATAAAATCTCGTACATTCAGTCGATTTTTACTCGACAGACTCTTGAATGAAATCACTTCTATCAATTCACGAACTGTAGAAAATGAATAGCCTTCCTTTCAGTAATATATTGTTCCTACTACATGCTTCATCACGTCCTTTGGTACTGGAGGTTTGTTTTTATTAAATTTCAGCCCAAATCATCACCGTAACACTTTCATGCGCACATATATCCTCCCGTAAATCCTGTCCAACAGATTCTGCCTTTCAGATCATCCCATCTCCTTTCACTATACTTTTTTCGTTCACCTCTTCGGTGGCATCCCCCCAAATGAAGCTCTTTTTTGCTTACAATTCACGTTACAATTTCCTCCCAACTGAAGTTCCCTTCTGCTTGCAAGTCACGTCACAATTTCCTTCCTCACTTAAACTCCCTTCAGCTTACGTCCCGTCACAATTTCCTCCCAACTGAAGCTCTCTTCTGCTTACAAGTCACGTCACAATTTTCTCCCAACTGAAGCTCTCTTCTGCTTACAAGTCACGTCACAATTTCCTCACACCTGAAGCTCTCTTCTGCTTGCAAGTCACATCACAATTTCCTTACAACTGAAGCTCTCTTCTGCTTGCAAGTTGCGTCACAATCGCTGATTTGCGCAAACTTTTAGCAAGTGTTGCCATTGGAACACATGCCCGAAGTCTGCCTCTCTCCGTTGGTGTGAGCTACGCACTGCACGCGCACGTAAACAGGATATTAAAGTCATGAGCCTAAAGAGAAATGTTTAAACAGACGCCATCGCTGAAGTTGTTCGACCAGAGGTCTTTGCATGGGAATAGGAATTGCTCGCTAGAACAGATTCCAAGTTGACGAGCAGCCAGAAATCTCGTCTGGAACGGGAACTACAGAGCGCTCACCCAAAAGATTGGAATGCCAAGAGGATAAAAATGGGAAAGAAAAATTTCGACTAGAAAATGGGATTATCAAACAAGCACGAACTTGTGAATAATGTGTGGAAATGATTGAGAAGTTGTGTAGTACAAAATGGAAAAATTGTCAAGCCTTTGACGGACGTGTTAAATGATGAGCAGATGAACTGTAGAACAATGACAATGCTTTTATAAGTTTTGTGTGCACGTAAATTTAGAGTGTGTAGGTGTATACGTGTGTAGGTGTATAGGTGCAGAAGTGTATAGGTGTATAGATGTAGTTGTACAGGCGTGTGTAGGTGTAGAGATGTAGTTGTACAGGCGTGTGTAGGTGTAGAGATGTAGTTGTACAGGCGTGTGTAGGTGTAGAGATGTAGTTGTACAGGCGTGTGTAGGTGTAGAGATGTAGTTGTACAGGCGTGTGTAGGTGTAGAGATGTGGTTGTACAGGCGTGTGTAGGTGTAGAGATGTGGTTGCACAGGCCTGTGGAGGTGTATAGGTGTAGTTGTGTACAGACGTGTGTAGGTGTATAGGTGCATAAGTGTGTAGATGTGCAAGTATGTAGGTGCATAAAAATGTATATGCAAAGGTGTGCAGGTGTGTAGGTGTGCAGGTGTGTAGGTGTGCATAGGTGGGGTGTGTAGGTGTGCAGGTGTGCATAGGTGGGGTGTGTAGGTGTGCATAGGTGGGGTGTGTAGGTGTGCAGGTGTGTAGGTGTGCATAGGTGTAGTTGTACAGGCGCCTGTAGGTGTAGTTAGAGCTTTAAGAGGGGATGCTAGTAATGAAGACAACAGTGACAGTGGTACCGACAGTGACAGTGGTACCGACAGTGACAGTGGTACCGACAGTGACAGTGGTACCGACATTGACAGTGGTACCGACAGTGACAGTGGTACCGACAGTGACAGTGGTACCGACAGGTTTATTGACATATGTGTCGATACGTGCCGACAGGTGTACCAACAAACGTACCAACAAGCGCACCAACAAGCGTACCAACAGGCGTACCAACAGGTGTAGCGACATGTGTACCAACAGGTGTAGCGACATGTGTACCAACAGGTGTACCGACATGGGTACCAACAGGTGTACAGACATGGGTACCAACAGGTGTACCGACATGGGTACCAACAGGTGTACCGACATGAGTACCAACAGGTGTACCGACATGGGCACCAACAAGTGTACCGACATGGGTACCAACAAGTGTACCGACATGGGTACCAACAGGTGTACCGACATGGGTACCAACAGGTGTAGCTACAGAGGTAGTCGACAGCAGCTGTGCACAGAATTAAGGTCTAGGATCTCAGAACGATGGTCATGGCGATTGAATGTTAAGTTCATTATGTTTATTCAGATAACTGGTACACCCACACGTGAAAATCACCTTTCTTTTGATAAATTTATCTTTGTCGTTTACCAGTCGACACAGTCTTTCCAAAAGAGCTTCCATATTGAAAACGAAGAAGGCTAATGGCAAAAAAATCAACTATTTTTTACTACTCCGACGCCTTTGGTATCCATAATCCAATGCGTAAAATCCATCTGTGCTCATTCAATTAAAAAATTGATACTAAGTCTAAGATAGACACTTCATTTCATCTCCTTAGCAATGGCTTGTTTGAAATTATATTCCCTCAACCGATTCATCAGTGAGGAGGACAGGAAATATGTGATCAAGTAAATAAAGAAGTAAAAATATACACGACGAATTTTTCTTATATTGTACAGATAATCTCGATGTGAGAAAAAATCAAGCATTCACACAGTAATACCAAAACTCGTAGGTTTGAGTCCTGACATCTAGCGTTGTGTTCGTGCTCGATTACTCAAGAAATTTAGTGCTGACTCAGCAATTGTCAAAATACCGGGAACAAGAGAGCTGAGAATTCTATACTAACCCAACCTACGTTAAAAAAGCTACCATCCAATACGGGATAAAATGTTGATCTATACCATATCGCAGTATTTAGTTGATATGAATGTTATTCGGGTAAACGTTCATCTATAAATGTTGATGATCTATGCCACATCGTGGTTATTAATGTTGAAATTCTAATTATGTAAATGTAATTAAGACTAATTTAATTCGTATATATTACCAGGATGAAAAATATATGCTGGAGTAAAAAACTAACATAAATTTCAAGAATAACCTTGCAGGCACCAGCACTTCATCAAAAAAGCGTCAAGAAGAGAATAGGAGAATGCTGATGATAAAAAAAGAGGATCAGAGCAGGAGTAAGCTAGCTGTGTTTTGCTACGTTGCTGAGTGAAAGTTTTGCATCAAATCCAAAAGTTGCAGTCAATGAGAAAAGGTAAAACAAAATCAATGTACTCAGCACTTCCAAACAAAGAACTCTCTTTGCATTCAATTTGGAGCAGACAGCATGCTTCCCCAAATGATTTTTAGAGCCGCAACACCGGTAGACAATCTTTCATTTATGGCTAAAAGTAAGTATGACCCCTCCTCCTCCTATCCTTCTTTACTCTCGGTGCCTGTGTGTGACTGAAGTGCCCCTGCACGATTAAGGTGCGTGTGCAGGATTGATGCCCTAACTTTAGACGGCATGAGAGTTGGGTAGCAACTCAAGAATGAGCCAATCGGCTCGTTCCTGTTGCTGTATTCGATTCTACATAAATTTCGTCCGCTCATCAATCCCAAATATTTCTTGCTCCTCGATTGTTGCTGGGACCCCGACACCGTAACTGTGTTCTCGAGCTCAACGAGTAACGTATGGAATGTACAGCAGAAACTGAAAACTTGAAAGAAGAAAATGCAAATCGTTTTTGAAAACGTTTACCCACTTCTTCCGACACTACGTTTGGTGGTTGCACGAAAAAGATCACAGAACAGGGGGGGTAGAATCAAGCGACATCAGGTAAATTCTAACTTAAGTGACACAGACATCTAACATATATAGAGTGTAATCGTGGGAAGGCATAAAATGAATGGTAACTTACCAGTGGGGGTAGATACGTGTGAAAAGTAGGAACAGGATGGTCTTAATAAATTAAAGTCACGTGGTATGAATCAAAGAACTGACACTCTCCCGGATGAATAAAGGCATTGAAATAATGATACATATGTGATCGTGCCAAACCAAATGAAACGAGAACAAGGCACCAGAAAAGGCTGTGGAAAGAGGTGCAGTAACGCGAGTATTAAAGTTTAATTTTTGAAGGTAAAATAAAGAAATGTAATGACACAGTAAAGGAGTAACAAAGAAAAAAAAGCGGCACCGGCACAGAGGAAGTTGGACGGCGGTCGTTTCGGCGACTTTACGGCGATGCGCCACCGCACGGTGAGATGAATTCCCGGTAGAAACCCTCTGATCCGTCTCCTCCAGCCCACGATACCGATTGGTTCCCCTCTCAAACCCTCGAGATTCGCCGGTCGTCAGCAAGCTTTAAAGGAACAAGCCGGAAAACCCAGTGAAATGAAACTTGTTCGATGCTCAATCGAGGAGAAGTTGATTCAGAACGTATTTACAGTAAAAGTCAAATTGTAACAAACAAAACACAATTATAAATAAAAACTTTGTTAACAAAAACTATTTAGGGTCAAACGATGAGAAGAACAAAATCTGAAAATCTATACTATAATAAGAGCCGCGTCCGTCCGTCCGTCTGTCTGTCTGTGTGTGACACTCTTCTAATCGATAGCTTTGATAGCACCAAGGATAAAGCTTAAGAAATACAAGAAATCATTCTATTGCATTATTTTTCTGTGGCAATTCAATTTCTTTTCACTTGCATTATGGTATCCAAAATACACAATCGGTTTATTTTTACAAATAGAATTTTTTTGACCTTTTTCTGTTGAAATTCATCCTGATGCTTTGATATTTTTAATTGATAATGCGAAAAGAAATGTTTTAAATTAGTTGGACCAGTAACCTGGCTACCACTTAGTATAAGGCCAACGATTTTGGAAATTAAGTTATTGTTTTCGGAATTCTGATTTTCTTGAAAAGCTTCAAAGAGATAACAAAGGATATTTCAGAATAAAATTCCGGCAAAAAAGGCCAACATGGATAGAAACGTGTCCAACCGTAAGAGAGAAGCAGCAAGACTTCGACAGCAAGAAAGACGTTGTTCGTCCAATAGAAAACTGATTCTCTTCCCAAGCCCAAAACTGATTCGTTTGGGAACAAATTATTAACGGGCATAGCACTAGTATATTTAATAAGTAGCTTTAAATTTTAGCAACGCATTAATTTGAAATTGAAACGCTTGTGTTCGCAAAAACTGTGGAAATCTGTTCACTGAATGAAACTAACACAAATTAGTGATTTTGATTCATCACACACAACCGTGACTGTGGGAATGGCAAGTGAGGAAATACTGACCACTCTAATACTATTATGCTTTACTTTTACTAACTTCTAGTGTAAATTTCCTAATCTGCTTTAACATTATTTACTAAATTTTTTAAGCTAATCGGACAGTTACAAATATCCCACCGTAGAGCGACAAGAATTTTTATTCACGAGTGAAATTTATTTCATGTTCGCATAGACAAAATTTCAGTTGATTTTCAATTTTTTGCCAGTATTCTGATTGACTTGAAGTCATCAGAAATATTTTTGACGCATTCTATTCTGAGTTGACTTTGTCTCACTGCGTGTTATATCCTTTATTATTCAGTGGTATTGTAGATTAATAAAGAAAAGGAATTGCTGCTCTCATCGAGAACTGCGGCAACGATGTACACAAGTCATTGAATTTTGTTAGAGTTGTTCTAAAATTCGTATGGGAAATTTAATCTGATAAAGAAGTGTTTGTTAGCAATGGTCAGTTTTTATTAAGGCTTATGTGACCCGTAGACTAGTCACGTCTGCTGCGATGACCTGTTGGTAGCAATTGAATAATCCAACCTTCTGAAATCAATACCACATCACAAAAAATCACACAAAGTACAAATTGTGTTTCTTCATAAATAAATTTATTTATTTTTCTCAACGGACACATGGCAACAAATGAAAGCACAGTGGAGGCCCACTTTACATTAGCATGTGTTGCATAGTTTAACACATGCAGTTACACTGCAGGAAACGTATTTTAAAGAAGCGAACCATGACCTCAGCAGAGGGTGTCGCCCCTTTGTCGAGGTTTTCAACGGCCCCGATGAGCATAAAATGTTTTATGGCCAGCATTTAAGCGTCGAGCTAACGTGATCCCAATGTGTTTCCGCAACAAGTTCTGATGACTTAAAAATATCACATACCTTACGACAGACGAATTATCATCTCGAAATGATGGAAGTATTACACTGAAGTACAATAAGTCGGGCATATAACTAAAATAAAGAGAAATGTACTAAGGAGAAAAGTACGCAACATTTTTAATACAAGTTAAAGGTACAGCATTTTCTCTGTGGACCAGGTAGAGATAGAGGAGTCCCAATGACAAACCTTTTAGTAGCTCATACTGCAACACTTCTGTTGCATATCAACGCTTACCAGACGTCTTTTGCATATAGCTAAACATATTAGCATGTGTTTCATAGCTAAAACAAGCTTTACATTAGCATGTGTTGCATAGCTAAAGCATGTTTTACATTAGCATGTGTTGCATGGCTAAAACATGTTTTACATTAGCATGTGTTGTATAGGTAAAACATGCTTTACATTAGCATGTGTTGCATAGCTAAATAAACTTTATGCATGCACAGCAATCATATAAAACTGTTGTGACACTGAGTAAACCCTCTACAGAGTAAACCACAAATTTCTTTTCTTTTCCGCGGCGGTCCAATAATTATCCCCACACCATAACCAGGGAAGAGGATTTAATGCCAACTGCATAACACGTTCATAAGGAACGTGAAATCCTCCAGCTTTTAGAGCATTATTTACAAACATTAACGCATTATACGTCATCACAATTGATATCCTGAACATTATTCCCTCACAACTGAGTTTAATACGAGGCCTAAAAACCGAAGGCCAACTTAGGATTTGAATTTGAATGTGAGCTCAATAACCTCGCAGCTACTAAGTATAACAAATTAATATTATAGTGAGCGCTCGAATTTTGTATCGAGATTCTTTTATTTAAACTAATAGTTACAGTAATATGTACAATTAGGTTAAACTCAACATAAGGCTCGCAATAAAGTTAAATTCAACCCAATCCTATCAAAAAAGGGGAACTCAACCTAAGTGTTATCACAAGGGTGAATTCGATTTGTGTAACACGGGTAAATTCAATCTATGTTTTATAATAAGAGTAAACTCAACCTCAGCATTACAATGTGAAAACAACACATGTCTATAGTTAAGAAACTGCCCTCACATACTTTATACCTTCCACTCCATATGCGCACATCTCCACCATACCACGCACTCCACATGCGCACATCCTCACCATACCACGCA